>JBBPDH010222232.1:0-12831 GCA_037974565.1 Clupeocharax schoutedeni | reverse complement strand
TGAGAACATGGTTGTTGTTCAATAATAAAATTATTCTTCAAAAATACAACTTGCCTAATAATTCTGCACTCCCTGTATAAAAGAACCACCATGTAAAAATGCAGGAAATTCCTCAGGGAATTATGCATATCAGAATTTCTTGTTGTTCTAATGAGGAGTCGTTCTACACTGAAGGTCACTGTCAGGACAGAAAATGGACAAGCAGACTCATTTCACATCAGCAAAAGAGTTGGACAGGGTTTCATACTATCACCATTCTTACTCTGCCTGTAAACTGAATATTGTAAGGGTTGTGGGAACACTTTTTAGACAGGAAATCCATGTAGTTTCCTAAATCGACATTGTGTCACTTTTTAATCGAAGTAGCCTTTAAGAACTTTCAGTCAACATCTTGCATCCATATCATAGATATTTTTGACAATGTTTTATTGTTTGACAAAAATTACATTTACCCACAAATAAAAAGTAGCAGAAATTCTCAGTTAATGGAATTAATACATTTTGCAGTGCCAGTGCCACAGGATCTCCACTTCTGATATACTTTACATGAGGTGATGAAAATTAAATCGAATTTCAGAGAATTACGCTTTAATAAGTGCTGATGAGGTTCTAGAGTTCCCACTTACAGTATGAACCAAAAAGAGCTCGTAATCCAGCGAAGTGCCAGAGGTAGTGCTTTGTAAAAATTTTAAGAGCATAGAGTGGTTCATTAAAAGGGTCTTTAAAGAGGAGAGTAGGACAGAGGAGAGGGAGAATATGCACTTAGAATTTTAGAAGACGAATGGGAGAAATTTCTCACAGCCTGTGTGAATGCTTTGAGCTCTCTGGGCCTATGAACTCCATAAAATCTTTAACTAACCTAAGACACAAAGACAACTAGTGAGAGGGTGTGTTTTCCTGCATAAGCCACATCTCAGAACCTTGATTTCTGTTTTATTTCTTATAGATTTGGTAAAATGAGAGGAAACAGTTATAGTCCTATCCTGGAAATAAATGACACGATCCTGCAAAAGACCTGCAAATTTAAGTGCAGCTAATAATCAAGACAGTAAAAAATCTAAAGTGCAAGTCATTAAATAACCTGAACACAAATTGCCTAAAACGCTTTAAAAGTCATAAGACTTTCAGAAAGTTGTTCAGTTTAAAACAGACCAGGAATGGGTTCTGCTTCCTCCACTGGGCCTGAAAAGTGATGTGAAAGTGACCATTCTGTCATATGTGATCATCATTTTCCTTTGTATTTAACCCTTTCACCAAGTGAAGCAGCTGGCAGTGCCCAGGGAGCAAAGGCTCAAAGGAACCTCACAGGTGGCTAGCAGTCCATGACTTCCTGATCACAGGGCGAATGCCCTAACCACTAGGCTACCAGCTGCCCTAGAGGCAACATTGAGAAAAAATGAAAAGACAGGCATACAAACAAAAAATATGAGAAAGTTTTGGTCCACAAAACGACATCCCGATAAAGTGTTAAAGTACAGCAATAGACAAATTACACAACAGTACTGGAAGAGAAATTAAATTTAGAAGAAAGATAATTTGTTTCATCATTTTGAACTACTATTTGACTAGAAAAAAATCTAATGAAAAATGAATGCAGGTGATAATACTGGCTGGTTAATCAGCTTGTATTTCTGAAACATGCATAGACCCAAAAAACCCATTGGGAAACAAATTCAACCTTACTGAGATTGACAGTGTTTTTACCCTGTAGTAGTAAATTTGTCTGAAATGTTTGATGTTACAACGTACATTTCTTTCAGGCAGAGCTGCGACAAATGTTCATAAGATTTCCATAGCAGGTTCCTTCATGATTTCATTGCAGGTTAAGATAAGCATAATTCATTTAAATAATTGTGAAGTGAACATGGAGTGAAAGAAGGAGAAAACAGGGGGAGCTGTAAAGCTGAGAACAGCTCTTTAAGCAAACGCAGAGGGAAACAAACCCTGAAGATACTTATTCGGATGGAATGGTGTAATTCTAGCTGAGGCATTCACAGATCTGAAACATGACTTTGTTAGGCTTCGCCGGCTGACTAAAGCTTCCTTTTCTTTACCATCTCTCTTTCCTAAAGTGTTCCTCTCCGAAGCAGAGCTGAATCTTTCATGACAAGAACATCTGTAGGAGTTAGAATAAGTTGTTTTTTTATGTATTCCTGGAATCATTTCAGTTGAGGTTGGAGCTTTGGTGTGGGAACATATATGGAAAGTAGAACCTGTGCCTAAACAATGACAGTGTGTGCTACTGCCAGTGTGACCTTACTTCTTCTTTTGTCTTTATTTTTACTCAGAAATAAAGACAATGCAGTAATGTGTGCAGAGTCTCTAGATCAGACTGCAGTCATGGGGACCCCCTGCCTTGGCAATTCACTTACTCACTGTCTAAACATACCAGCTCCATCCAGCTCATGAGGCGTTGGATGTGTGCCCTATTCAGGCTTTGCCCACATAGGATGAAGTGGATGAAGAAAAAAAAATTGGAACTATGAAAATATCTGTGACTCAGGCTGACCATCTGTCCCACACATCATAGAGCAATCCCTATAACGGTTTTGTCTTGCATACCAAACAAACAAAATTCTCTCATCCATGTCATAATGATTTGAATAAATCAATTCTTATTTTTGAACATGTTTTTGAGAATGTGTACTGTTAGGTTTCACAAGCTTTACAGAGAAGATGTGGTGTAGAGCTCAATGCATCATACAGATATTCTAAGTGCAGTATTAATTTCTTTTAGATGTGTGTGGAATGTTATTCTGTTACACTGAGGGTTTGTCATGGCCATTTCCAAGCTGAAGTCTAGCTTTTAGAGCAGCAGTTTACAGTGGAAACCCAATGCTGAGTAGTAATTCAAAACGCCGACCTTGATGTGAGAGGTAAAATACAGAAATAAGTCATGCTTTACCATAAGGTTGTTCATAGATGTGAAGCGAAGTTTTGAATAGAAATTGTAGTTGTGTCCTGTAAAGGGCATTAAATTTAGCAACTGTTGTGAAAAACTATTTTTGTATATAAGCCAATTAGCTGATGCGTTGGATCAAGTGTGTTGGGGAAAGAAATAAAAAGGTGATAGAAAGTTCTGTGCCTTAAGCTCCAGCTCTGTGCTGTACCATTAATATTTTCACAATGCTGTGCTGCTTTTTCCCTGATGTTTCTGCTGCTGGATCACTTTGCCTTTTCTCTTTCTCTTAACATTCAGCCTGGCAAAGTCCCTCCTCCTGCTAAAAGCCTAAGTAAATCAAATTCATTTTGAAGGCTTGAAGGGTGCCAAAGTGCAGCTATTGAATAATGCAAAGAAATTGGTGCTGTGGCTTGTTGGAGAATGTGTTTGTGGCTGAAGTAATTTAAAGGAAGCTTTCAAAATGATTATGCAACTGCAATGACAATTTGTCTACATGCTCCTCTGAGCCATCACACCAGATTATCAGCGGTGGAGAGTTTGATGTTAATCAGTTCTTTTGTGTTATTTATATATTGTCACTGTTGTAAGAAAACCTTTCATCTCTGCAAAAAAAGAGATTTTTACCAGGTAAAACGTAGATCCTCATTCTGTATGAAATTGCAGTATTTTTTCATTTCTACGTTGTTCACACAGTTTAAAGCATTTGGAATTTTTAAATGATGGTGTAAATTGACTGCTTCTCCCAGGCACCCTTACAAGGGTGTGTGTGTTTACCTGCAGCAGTATTTTAATAAGCACCATCTTATTATTTGCCCCTCTATCAATTTAATCACTACTTAGCCATCATTGTTATGTACCATCAGCTTTGTCAAGTTTTCAGTTTTATTCTCGGTTTTTCTTCTTTGTACGCTTTGAAAGAGCTCCTAATATGGTGGTACGTTATTGTTCCTGAGAGACACCTGATAACCAGGCACACAGAATTTTTTTTTTCAAAATAAAATAACATCTAAAAATGTTGGTTTAGAATAAGTCTATTGATATTGTATATATCAAAAACTAAATACACACAACATAAGAAATGAGACCTTCCTTTGCAGAAGAGTGAAAAAAATATTTTGTTGTTCAGTTTAACTGAATAATTAGCTGTGTTCGCAAGAATACTCACAGGTTTAAAACGCAAGCTTAATTTTATCTGGGATTATACAAATGGCTTCTTTGCTGATCCATACATTCCATTAAATCTTTGTGTTATTTGCTGTTATGATTCTACACTGAGAGTGGAAGCCTTTGGTAGATCTTTCTTTGTAATTTTGCCATCAACTGTTTGTGTGTGTGTGTGTTATGAATAAGCTATGAATGGTATGCTACATAGTAGGGCAGCCATGTACTGCTACAGTAACTTAAGGCACAAAAATTGGCAGAGGTAAAGTAAATAGAAATATAATTACACTGAATGAAAATAAATTGGGGTTTTATTGTAAGAACAGCTCACATCGTATTTATACTGCAGTACTGCAGTAGTGGGTTTATGGTTTGTCATACGGGAAAACAATACTAGGTAAATAGGCTTATACACTACTGTTTAACTATTTATATGATGCAGTTTCAGAATATGACACTACTATTGAAGATGTAGTGGCACACACACAAACACAAATCCACACAAACAAACTCTTACCATTTCCACAGGAACAGGTGCTTTATGGTTTGCCTTGAAAATGTCCTTGTGTGCTTTGCATAGCAATGATGGTGAACAGGTATAAATTTCTGCTGAATTTAGAATGATAGTATTCCCAGCTGACCTCTGGGCAGTAAAATTCATAAAGTGCCCCATCTTTTACTGGTACATTAACTTTTTTTCCCTCTCTCTCCATTTGGCAGTAATGCCACTTCTAGTCTGAGAAAATGGAGTTATCGTCTATGGGATACCATCAACTGATTACATCTCTGGCCCAAACAGTATTTAAGTTGAAGCAATATGTCCACATCATATAACCCTACATGTGATACTGATTTGTAGCACATCAGTAAACTATAAGCAGGGCTAAAATGTTTTTTAAATACTGTTTGAGCAGGATCTTTTCAACATGCTATTCCTGATAAAGCTACCTGGTGTATTTAGTAAGAGAATGCAGGATACACAGTGGGTTTACACAATTACAGCAACATATTCACGTTTAATTTAATATGACACTAAACAGGTGTGTTATGTTTGCTTGAATGCCAATAAGCCATGGGTGTCAAATGTATACAGACAGCCCTGACAGATCTGTTTTAATACAACATGTGATAGCTAACGGAGCTCCAAACAGCCAGATAGTTGGCGCTCAAACTATTTAACATATCAAAGATTAACTTTAAGTCAGGGCACACCATCTGGGACAGATGAACTCTACACTTGCTAAAATTCTGCAAAACTATGACCTCAAAATGAGTAAGCACCTCTATGACTCACTCTCCACAAAAAGTGTATGCCATTATGAGCTTCAGAAAACTGTGCCGGGCTTGTAACCAGGGCCAACAAACAGAGATGCACAACTTTGCATAACCTCCTTTAACCTTTTGCCTACACCCCAGTGTGGTTATATTTGGAAAAACCCCATAATGTTGTATAAAAATTTTATACAGCCATCTCAACTGAGCTGTCTGATTGCTCTCCATGTCTCTTTAAAGTTATGCAGTGCTGCTATGAAATATGAGGATGGAGAAAGCAGAATGACCTCTGAATGTCCTCTATGACTCTTACATAAAATCATACTTCTATCTGTTGCATGCAGATATTAACACACTCACTCACACACATACACACACACACGCACAGTTGTATATCATGATATAGCATGCCTCTCTCAGCAGCTGCAGTCTGGATGAAACATCTCATAGAAACAACACATTCATTTTAATGGTTCAAACTGAACTTTCTGAAATGTTACTTTCCCATAATGACACTATGCCACATTACAGCACTTGTCACTGGGTGGACCCCACTGCAGCTTGTCAACTCCTGATTGACTCCTACCAGCATCTGTTCTCTCCAGCACCACCTGGTTATTAATACACAACTGTTATGTTTATGGACTGATACACTCATACAAACCCCTGCTGTTTGCAGAGTCACTTTCTTGTCATTAGAACTGAGCTGTTTTTTGTTTGCCCATTGATTTGTTTTCACTTTCTGTGTGGTTCAGTATAGCTGTCTTTGTTGCGTTTTGACTTTGCGCCACAGTTTACAAGAAAAAATTCATTATCCGTACATTAGAATTTTTACATAGCAATCTTCACTTTTTATGAATGAATGTATTTATGTGGGGATTTTTATTATTACAGTTACAAATGTTTCCTAAGGAAGATGTAGCAGCCTCAGCACCCCAGCCCACCACCAATACCCCTTCCAACCCCCGGAGGGACTACCCACACCACCCCCGCCCCCCGGAATCCAACACGCACCCCCTCTTCCCCCCGGAACCACTACAGCAAAATATATATATATGTCATAGTAACAGAATATTGGCTGCATTATCATTTTACTTTAATCATATCCTTTTGAACTGGATTGTAGGTGATAAGAAGACGGATCTGTATGTGTAATGGAATGCATGATTGGAAGTCAAATGGCAGAAGAATGCTTTGGTTATATGACAGCAAGATTTCACCACTGAACATGAACAGGCAGAATCCTTCTTACTTCAGAAGAGGACTGTATCAGAGAGTGAATGAATTTGTCCCATTTGTGTAAAGTGGTAAAAATGCGGACAAACTGTCAAATGCAGTATGAAAATACATTCAGTGCATACTAATTACGATACTGAGTAAACAAACAAACAATACAAACAGACAGACAAACAAATATATATCTTCCACAGCTCTAGCATTTTGTTGAATAATGTGTGTGTGTTGGTCTGAAGGGGATCGCCCCCTAGACGGGCGTTTTCGGCGCTGGTGACGTAACCCACGGGGCATTTTATGAAACTGTCACCCTGCAGGGTTTTCTATTAGAGCTGCTGCCCAAACCGAGCGAGACGCACCTCGCGCGTAGAGCGTAGCCACACACACCACACGCACCACACACACCACTGACACAGGACACACACGGATCTCCACTTCGGAGCAGGAGCCCATCGCGGAGAAGGACGGGGGATTGAGGACGACCAGGGGCTCACGGATCGGAGGAAAACGCGCGCGCTGGAGGGGATTTATTTATGCATTTTGCCAAGACGGTCTTGACCGACCGGGCCACATCTTAACCCTCGCGGAGCGGGTTTTATCCACACGCAACTTTTCCCCCTTCTCGTCTCCTGCGCGCCGCAGGGATAGACGCTGAAACAGGTCTATGAACGGTGGTTCGAATGTGATTGAGGGGCTCGTTGACTCCTTTTAACTTTGCCTCAGAAAAGCTTTTTCCAGCGGTAAAGTTTTTCCAGCGCGGGCTGAGACCGACTCAGCGAAAAAGCTTAAGGGATCTGTGTGTCCTCCCTCTTCTTGGCTTAGATTTACTCTGCTCTGGAGTAATGGGTGCAGAGTGAGCGAGTGGACATGCAGCCTGTCCGGGTGGCGTGGGCTATCGTGGCAGCAGCTGCTGCCCTTTCGCTCCTGGCTTTGTTTCAGGCAGGCTTTCTACGAGAAGGTATAGTACTCCGTGTGTCTGTGTGTGAACCTCTCTCTCTTCTCACTCTGCATGTGTCAAGCAAGGCTGACAGCCACACACTGCATTTTCCATAATCACACCAGTTCAGTGGTTTATGAACGAGACTGGACAACAAACTAAATTCAGCTTCAGCAGAATACCCACTGCAAAAAGTAGCACATGAGGTGTCGAGTTTATTTGTGTGCTGCTTGTCTTCAGTGTGGACACTGAAGGAGTTAAACCCACAGGGTTTTGCCTTGTTGCTGTTTCTCAAGGGTTGTTAAATTTCCCTGAAACTGCATCATATGTGGTGCTGCAGTATATATAATCTCAGTTAATAATTTAATGTTGCTCAGCTGTCACAGCAGAACACTGCACTTAGTGTAAGAGGTTTGAAAGAAATGAGGGGGAAAAGCAGCATTGTTGCAGATCGCCCTCAAATATGACTGAAGGGTATTTTTTGAGGGGGGGGGGGTCTTATGAGAGGCTGTTTTGGTTTTGCTGTTTATTTGCCTTCCAACCATGCAATGTCAGAATCAGAACCAGAAAACATTATTGATTCCAGAGTGCTAAGACTGCACAATCACACAAAGAGACACAACGTAAAGAACAATATATGATATAATATGAAGTCAATATAAAATGTAAAAGATGTAAAAAATTGTTGCATGTAGAAGATATTTGTATGGGATAATGTACTAATATAATTTCTGTCTCAACGAAATTGATAATATAATGCAAAGGACTTTTGAGCACAAGAGGCTTGAGTAAACTTGTAATTATCTCAAGAAAAAATACAGCAGCGCAGACAGTGAGATAGCAAGAAATCAACTCTCTTTACAGCCACATTTCACACGTGTCCCTCTGAGTGGGAATCGTGAGGCATTTCAGAGGACTGCATACTTCAGATTTGTTAGAAACCATCAGCACGCGATTGTTAGTGTCTGTCTGAAAGCAGTCCGTCTTAGTCAGGTCAATCTTCTTGGAGGAACATCCAACACTCTCCTGCTTTAGACGGCCTCATTCTCAGGTTTTGTCCATCCAGCCTCATGAACACTGGCTGACAGACATGGTTGACCCTGAATTGCCCCTTTCATGAAAATGGCTGCTCTGTAAATGGTAATATCCCCAAAACTTAATCAGAAAAAAGGCTTTTGCATATTGCAATATCAGGGATCAGGCGGACTATGGACCAGCTACTGAAGGTAATTGCCCACGGGACAAAAGTGAGTTTACATGTCTACACTGGCTTGCTTCCATGGTAAACAAAATAAATAAATAAACCAATGAAAATAATAAAAAGCTATTGGCTCAGTTGCCACAGTAACAGAGCTTTTATTGAAGATAATTGGAGAACGCATGGCTTTGCTTTTCATAAAGTCAGAGGACACAAACAGAAAGCTCTGGCAGACTGATATTTGGCATCAGCCAAACCACTTTTCATTTTGCTCATGCTGAGTGATGCTCAGTGGGGAGGCTGGCCGCCTTGTTTGCCAAGTCCAGAGTGGCGCTTTTTTTTTTTTTTTTTTTTTTTAAAAACACCTCTCTTATTTGTTAAGTCATTTTAGCTTGTTTTGGGTCAATTCATTGTTTTAAATTGTAAACGATTGTCTATTAAGTCAAATATTCACCATTTTTACACCTAAAATACTTCATTACTCTTTGCGAATTGGTGAAGCAATAGATACCTCTTTTACTCATGGGATAAATTACCAAAAGGTTGCTTAGGTGAATTAAATATATTAGTAAATAGAAATGTGGGAGAAGTCTATTGTGTTGCTGATCTAAAAAAAACGTCACAATTTAAAAAAAATACTTCAGTTTTCCTACATCATACACTCTCAAGTAATCTTATCAGTCATATGACAAGAATGGCATCCTTCAGTCATATTTTCTACCCATAATATGGGAGTGTGATCTTTTCATTCATTATTTCTCTTTCAGTGTTATTTACTTCAAAAAATCTAATATACTTAAAGATTCATGTAAACTGACACACATATTCAGTTTTTGTTTTTAATGTACTATGGCAGAAAATGTATGTTCAGTGCTCCATGCCTAAATGTTTAAATATGTTCAACGCATATGAATATGTTTTGCAGTTTTTGTGTAGCTGTACCTTTAGGTCAAGCACTGTAACAGACTGGGGTAATTAACCCCAGTTGTTACAGCTATGTTTTATTTCAGCAGCAGCACTTTATACAACAGCAACAAAACAGGCTTTCAAAAGGTCTCAGTTTTCTGGGTATAACATATTTAAACAGCAAAAAAACAGAGTGCTGCACTGGGAAAGAGATATATTTAAGTAGGCTGTATTTAATTAGTCAGCCACTCGCTCCCTTCCTTAATTTAATGTGCTCACCAAAAAAAGGCAAAGCTTTATCAACATGGCTCAATTAAACATTTGTATTTACCAGTTGCATGTGTGTTAAATAAAAATGAAATAAAAAAAGGAATCTAAGAAAAATGCAGCAAAGTTCAAACAATGAACAGCAAATACAAAGTGTAACAAAATGAGGTTCTAAATTGTAGAACAGAAAGAACACATTTTTTCCAATTTTTGAGATACACAGAGACATTTAGCCATTTCAGTCACTCCCAATTAAATCACTCCAACAAGACACAGTGAAATGAAAACATAATTTGCACATCCCTGGAGGCTTAAAGCTATTAGATAAATTCAGGATCACAGCATAAGTTTTTCTGTTAATAAACAATAATATTTCTGTCACTGACACAACCTTTAGAATTTTTCAAGCCTTTTACAGCTAACAATTGGGCTTCACCTCTCTGTACCAGGGATTCAATTCATTCGTTATTGAAGTGGTTTCCTCGTGGGCTGGAACACATGTGAAGAGTAGGGAGAACACAAGGATGCGTAGAACAAGGGGTCGCCAGGAACACGTGTTCTATAGTAATTTACTGATCCAGCAAGCTGAAACTGGAGATTGGCCTTTACTGAAAAAACACCAGGCTACAGCCCCAGGGATACTGCTGTTAAGACATTTCCCCTAAAACCTTCTGTTCATGCTTTTTGTTCAGTTACAACTACATTTTTAGTCCAAAACTGTAACAACTGGATTAAAAGTTCCCATGACATGAAAATGTCACTTTATGAGATTTTTGAACAGTTTATGAGATTTTTTTAACAGTTCCCCTAGCCTGTCTATGGTCCTGCAGTGGCTAGAAATTGCGTGGGTGTAAAGAGTACTTTGAGACAGCTCAGATGGCCTGAAATGGGGGGGAAAGGCTACCCCCCCTTTCTCATGCTCTTTCTGCCCAGAGATTTTTTTCTGCCCACCACTCCCCTTAAATAAATAGCTCCACTGACTGTCAATGCTATGTGTGAGAGGCCACTTTTACCTGCAGATACATCATGGCTTGCAAACGAGTGAAGCATTGCAGTTGATCTGTGCTTTGATGTACAAATGAGAAAAAAATTATTTTTTAGTTCCTTCATGTGAGCCTCTGAAAAAACAGAGGGTTAATTTTATTTTCTCTGGAAATGTTTCGATACAATACAGAGACGGTCTTGCTGAACAGCTGAAAACTAAATCTGGATATGATTATTAGTGATGGGTTATCTGAAGCTGAGGCTCTGAAGCGTTTATCGTGTATAAGGGGGCGTGGCATACGAAGCCACTCATCGAGGCTTATATCGTGACTGGGGGGTGGGGGGGTGGGGTGCTGAGTCCCGCAGGCGCCTTGTGGGTTGTAGATTGTATGAGCGAGTATTGGACAAAATTCTTCTTTTGTTTATTTTCAAATGGAACCAGCACACAAGAAAAAATATTCACCTATGTGCGGACATTTTTAAATGGTTTCTCCCAATCAGGCATGTAGCTGTAATTGAAGGAGTGAAAGAATGAATAAAAGATACCAAATAAATGCAATAACAATCCAAAGTGGCATAACTCGAGTGTTACGTGGTTTTCTACAAGATAGATATGGCTCGAAGCGTGGCTTTGTCTGGCATGCCCCCTTACACTGTATACGCGCTTTGGAGCCTCATTTGTCCATCATTAACAAATACAATACTACTACTTAATTATACAAATTGCAAATGTGGAATAAAATCTAAGTTGCATAAAAATTAAGCAAAAGAAAACTGTTGTCCGATACTCGCTTATACACTCCTCAGCAAAACAACCCACGAAGCACGTGCGGGATTCACCACCATTTATACAGGAAGCGACACTTGGGATGAAATGCTTATGTAATGAACCGAGGCTTCGTTTGTTATCGGTCACGTGGTTTTCTGCTTAAATGATACACGTCTCAAAGCAGGGCTTCGTCTGCCACGCCCCCTCATACTTGATAAACGCTTTGGAGCTTCATGAGCCCATCACTAATGATTACCTAATGTGTCTGTAACATTAGCTCTGCAGCTAACAGCTAACAGCCCAGTTAGCAGGCTACTGTCGCAAATGTAAAGGTAGATAGCATCAGGTATCTGTGTGAGTGGTGTGTGAATACACACATTAACTTGAGTGTTGTACATCTTTGTTATTTGGACAACTGTGCTGCTGTTATGGTGTGCATGATATCTGCCTTTCCCTTCACTGAAATGACTGAGTGAGCACTTCTGCAAACCAGGGTGATCAGATGGGGATGTGTAAAATTTGAGGAGTCTTAATGCAATGGGGGCTATAGCCACTGAAGGAAATGTCCCAAATCTCACTACAAACGAATACAACTGTCTATTACCAGCTGACCGCAGCAACCATTGCTGTACACTGTATAGATTAGCACATAGTACCGTGGCCGCAAGCTGGCCCCTTCCCCACCCTCCACCTTGCTCTGCCTCTCTCCTCCACACCCTCCCTCTCTCCTCCTCATTATCATTTAAAGCTACAGACACAGAGACGGCACATCCTCTGGAAATGTCATTGTGGGACTGGCTCCAAGTGGCTGTAATTGTGCACCAAGGCTGAATTTCAGAAAGTGACTTCAAATACAGTATTAGGGGACCACTTAGACTAAAGATTCTGCATGTCATGGGGCCTTTAACTTAAATTACTTTTCCATTCTAAAAAATTAATACCGTTTTTGTTTTTTCCTCAACATTAGTAATTCTTTCACCTGCTTTCCAAGTGTTCTAATTCACACTAAAGCTACTACAAACCGGATTCCAAAAAAGTTGGGACACTAAACAAATTGTGAATAAAAACTGAATGCAATGAGGTGGAGATGGCAAATATCAATATTTTATTTGGAATAGAACGTAAATGACAGATCAAAAGTTTAATCCGAGTAAATGTATCATTTTAAAGGAAAGATATGTTGATTCAAAAGTTCATGGTGT
>JBBPDH010222211.1:7041-26215 GCA_037974565.1 Clupeocharax schoutedeni | reverse complement strand
GCTGGTATCTAGACTGGTATCAGAAGTATCTAGACTTAAACCCCATTGAGCTGCTTTAGGATGAACTGGACAGAAGATTGAAAGCAAAGCAACTTATAAGAGCTGCACACTTATGGGAACTCCTGCTGCAGAGTTGGGAAGAACTTTTTTATGCCGAATGAACATTGAGACACTGAACCGCTTGAATTTCAATACAAACAATGTATTGAAAAATGGGGTGTTCTAAAACTTTTCACCGGTAGTGTATATATATAGTGTAGATAATTACGCAAAAGAGTTCTTTAAAATCACTTTAAATTACTCTAAAGCAAATGTCTTGACAGAAACTAAAATTAAACACTGATTGAGACATTTATTATTTTTTTTATTATTTTCACTCACTTCCCACAAACCTCTATCTTCAGTTCCTCATCACCAACACTCTGTTGACTTGGCGTTTTCACAGTAACCTCAAACCTGGGCAAAACTAAAAAACAAAATCAGAACCTGTTTATACAGCAAAGTAGACTGTTTACTTAATTATCAACAGAGATATGAACATCCTTTGGCTCACCATACTTCTTCACTTTAAAGCCATGGATGGTTTCCTTAACACCAGTATTAACCATCAGCTGATAAAAGCCCTCAGAAGCTTCAGGATTCAGCTTGTGAGAAAGCTGCAGTATGAGTCCTGTCGAGGACATATTTGTCCACTGGCTGATCCTGTTACCCTTATTATCCTGTTTAGGTCCACAAAGACTCTTAAACTTTATTCAATGCAGTGACAATATTAAGGAAACACTGAAAAATGCTTACAGATGTTAAAAACCAAATCCTTCATGAAAAGAGTTACAAGATCTATCTTACCTCAAGTGCCAGTAAGCTGTACTGTAAAGAAGAGTAGACTAAATTTGTCATTTTGCTTAAGAAGCTATCTTTAAAACTGTGTAGCATTTGAAAACCAATGACTTGATAGTAATATGCTGAATCTTTGATAGTATGTTTGTCACAATGTTTTTGAAAATGACAGTAGAAGTATTAAATGGATGTAATAATGTATTCAACTAAATCTAAATGGATAATTATGACTTATTGCACCAAGAAGCTAATCAGACCATTATACACTTTTTGCAAGTGTCAGAAAAAGTATCCCTTACCTCTTGTTTAAGTGGGACAAACTCAGCATTCATAGTGACAACCCTGAAATTCACTGTGAATGATAAATGTCATCATGTTTAACTGCTCTACATTCAGTAACTTTTTCCAGCCTGAATCTAACTTTTGTGCATTTGCACCTGTAATGTGCAGTCAGTTGCCACAAAGAATAATTTCTGCATATTTGTGCTTAGAAAACCTGCTGAGAAGAAATTCATAATAGTAAGGGTGTAATGGTTCACTGATATCACGGTTCGGTACGTACCTCGGTTTTGGGGTCACAGTTCGGTACGGTTCACTATACAACAAAGTTAAGCAATGAAAAGTTCTAATAAATGAGGCTAGGTTTGTTTTTGTTTATTTTAAATAAACAGCAGTGTATTAACCAGTAAACATACAGTCATGCTTACATTTTCATGTATGTGTAAGATGTTACACCAGTAGGTGCCACTATTGCACCACACTACGACCCAGGTTTATGATTTACTTGAGCTTTTTGGTTCCTCTGTGATTCCGTATTACTTCGATCACGTCTTGTCCGTCATACAGTGTATTCTCCGAAAGACATCATGTACCGAACCATGACCCATGTACCGTAACGGTTCGGTACGAATACATGTACCGTTACAGCCCTACATAATATAAGTAAATCGACAAGGGGTTTGTTTTGTATATGGACATATATCAGCATGACTGTGGTAATTAATCATACGATACGAACATGTGTATCAACCTGAGTTTAATTCTGAGCCTTAATACAAAAAAAACATTTTGATTCAGAGAAAAGTGCATGATCATATAACCAACAATCATGAATGATTATACTGTTTATTTACTGGTTTATTACATCTGTTTTCAAATGCAGATGCAGTTTCACTACCATGTCTCAAGTGTTGCACTAGGACTCATTTTGGGGAACATAATGACCCAATGTCCCTCTGTAGTTTTGACCTTTGGATAAAGATGTACAGAAGTATTACTGAAGATACTGCAGAGATGGTTAAGTACCTGTTTGGCCTGGGTTGTAGATCGGTTTATCAGTCTGAATGAATGTCAGGGAGTGGTAGGATTTAAACATAACCTTTTTTTTCTCAATCATCTGAAAACGTTCTCCTTTGACTTCTGCTTTGATCTCCTGCACTGACTGACCTTCAACCTGTGGGGCCTGTAGAGATCATATCACGTGTTGTGTTATTTTCCTTGTTTAAACACATATAATACAAAAATATTGGCGTTTCCTGACCTTAAACTGCAAGCAGCGGTGAAACTCTTCCTCCACTCTCTCCTGTAAAAGTGTTCTGCTCTCACTGTTGTGAACCAGATAAATGCTGATCAGCAGAGACTCACTGGGCTTCAGAAGTGTCATACACAGTTTAGCCTCAGAGCCAGACTCTATCACAGCAGGAAATGTCACCATGAAATACCTGAAGTCAAGAAGCAGTTGTGTTAACAAATGAAACATTACTGACACTGTGAGTAATATGAAGTTAATGTAAAAAAACACTTCTGTATTAACATCAGATCAGCTCTTCGGCTGCATTCAGCTGATATTACTATAGCAAACCTTTGGGCTGAGTAAAAGTCAAGTATACAGAACTACATTCCTATGTGATCAATACACTTGTTGGGGAATCTCAGCTTAATTTTGTGTCATGTATTGTGTGCCTATAATAAGTGAAATGGTCTAGTCATCAGTTAACATAGGAGGGTTTTATTTATTGTGACTCTGCTGTTGATTCTGTTCTTCATGTACATTTTTACCAAACCACCATTCATTTTTGACAGACCATTTTTACTCACGGGCCTGAAGCTTGTCCGTAGACCGAGAGGAGAAAGAAGCATGCTAACAGAAGCCCTTCCCGAACAGGATACCTGTTGACACCCATGATGAAGTCTGCTCTCCAGTTAAAGAAGGTTCACTGCCTTTTTAAAGGAGATTCAGCCCACAGGTGGCTCTCTGTAAACACGCAAATTTACCATCTCATCAATGATTAATGCATTTGAGCAATGCTGTTTGCATTCAGTGAAAGCTAATAGTGTAAGTGCAATATGTGATTAAATGTAGTATTTCAGGCAATGTCTGAAATGAAGATGGTATTGACAATTACATAATTGTACACGAGTATGAGTACATGAGACTGCTATTCACAGTCAAGGAATCAATACAGAATTTAAATGTTAAGAACATAATTAAATTATTAAAAAATGAAGAACTGTGATGTATCTGCATTTGTACACATTTATAAATGTGTATATAGTGGTAAGATATTCATGTGGTCATTTTCCAGTTGTGTATTATGTATTATTTGCTGCAAGTGAAGAGGAAGCTCCTTATTAAGGCTTCCACAAAATATTTTAAAATGGTATTAAAATAACCTGAAATGCTTGGTATTAATGGTTTGGTATTAACAAAAATGCCTTCGCACAGTTCATCTGATTGTTTTCATAAGAGGTCCCACTGAAAAGTCATATCCTGCAGGACTTAGGTCTACGATGACATAATAAACAGGGTTTAGCCTTGCTAAAGGAAATACAGGATTATTATATATATTTTTTTAAATAAGTGAAAGTGACCATTTGTCATACGTGAACAGCATGAAATTCTTCCTCTGCATTTAACCCATTCACCAAGTGAAGCAGGGGGCAGCCATGAACACGGCACCCGGGGAGCAGTGTGTGGGACGGTACCTTGCTCAGGGTACCGAACCCGGACTTTCTGGTCGCAGGGCGGATGCCTTAACCACTAGGCCACCCAACTGCCCAAATGACCATGCAACCAGTGAGTTGAAACATGTTTTATTTATTTTTTCGGTGCAACTTGCCCTTTGACTCTCACCATTTACCAGAAATCTCCTCCTTATACTGTTTACCTATCGATAAACATTTGGTCACTGACCTGTTCAAGTTTCAGCAAATATCTCAATCCCACACTTAGAATAGGCAAGTTGCCTGCTTGTAAGCAAGAGGGATAAATAGTATATTGACCACCTGCAGCATTAACACTTCAAATCAGAAGATTGGGGTGCAGGGGAACTAAATAACTGATTCAGATTTATGCTGCTGATTTGCACAGTAACATGCATCACTAGATGGATTTATTGTACACAACACAAAATGCCAAAGCAAAGTAAATAGATGCATAGACCAGGAATGCCTAGTCTAAACTGTAAAGGGTCAGTGTGGCTACATGCATATGACTCACATGCATATGAATAATCAAGTAGGGGCTCTTGGAGTAGGATCTATTCTAAATGTTATAAAAGCCTCAACCTTTGTCTGCAGGACCAAGAAACTCACCTTTGTTCCAAACAGAGAACATAGGACTTGCTTAAGTTGCAATTACTTGGACAAAGTTTAGCTTAGACTTGACTTCATTGTCAAGTGCAGAAGACTTAGAAGAAGACTGCAGAAGGGGTGGACCAGGGTCGCCTGGATGATTCCCGCATCTGGATGCAATACCCATTCGGAAATTCTTTCCAAACATCCACCGAAACTTAGTGAGAACGACAGACTGAATTTCAGATATTTGCAAACATATCTAATCATATAAGGTTGAACTTTACTATCGGGGCACAGCATAGTGTTGCATAACTTCAGAAACAAATTGTCAGAGTCGCGGGCCTAAGCCCACGACTCTGAACTCCCTCGGAGTGTGCAGGAACGGGCAGACAGCCAGGAATCCATGCAGATACTCTTTATTTATCAAAATGAAGCAGGCAAATACAAATAGGCAAGGGGGCCACGTGATACAGAATAAGCAGAACTGGGAAACAACAGGGAAAAATGAGGTGATGGACACATGAGGATAAACTAACAGAACATAGCTTAAATACCAAACATAATCAGAATGTGAACACAAGGCGGCTGGGAAACTAAGGAGAGCATTAACAGAAACAGCAGACAATACACAACACAAGGATAAACCAAAAGCAGTGGCCCTAAATGGCCACTGACCAAGCCGTGACACAAATGCTTTTAAGCTTCTGTGAATGTGTTTATTTTCAAACTGTGTTTGAAGAATCTAAACTCAGGTGCAGCACTAGATTTATCTTGGAATATGACCTGTCTTATGGAAATTCTCAACACTCCTGAGAATTATTAAGCTCTGGCCTTAAAGACGAACTTGTTAGTTTTATAAGGCTAAAAGCAATCAGTTTAAAATGTATGTTTTGCACATGTAACTTCTCTTCTGCATTTTTGTACACTCTGCTTCTAGAATACAGTACGTGTCAAGAAACTGTATTAATCCAGACTGAAGCTATTGGCGAATTGCACTAAATGTTGTGTTGTGTTGTCTTGGCTAGGTGTTTTGTTGCTCTTGTGTTTTTTTGAACGCTCTGTTGTCTTGTCTGAACCTTGTGGTCCTGTGGTGTTCTGTTATTATGTTGCACCAACAATGTAGGAGGAGGCGAGTACCAACAAGGAACTGACAAGAGAGAGACTTCTACAGCCCTTTTGACCACATTTTTCCACAAAATATGACCAACACTTCAAAAAGAGCAATGCATATTACTAGTGCCATCTCATATTTTATTAGCAAAGATATGAGGCTGTACAGTGTAATGGAAACTTTAATAAAAGTTGCACAATGTTGGAAACCCGTGTTCCTTCGTGTTCCTCCATTGCGTCTAGTCTTTGTTCGATTTTGTTCACGACTTTGTTCACAACTGGAGTCATTAATGCTCTATTATGGAGGCATTTTACACAGCTCACACTGCAATACTTCATAAAAAATAGCAACCTGTGCATTTTACACACACACACACACACTCCCACCTCGCACAAACTGTACAAACTTTTAACAGAAAAAAGGGAAAAGTGTCTCTCCTTTTTTTCCATGGCTGTATATATACACAGGTCAAGAAAAAAATGTAATCATCAGAAACTCTTCAAAAAACTGTTTTTCCATGCTGATTTCAGATCGTTTTTCCAGTCACATCAACTTTTTGAATTATGAGTAACATTAGATTTGCAATAGAATGTGCATTTTTATTCAACCACAGGCACCAATCAAATAACTGTTTCAATATTTTCAGTCAGACAGGCGCACACTGTGGCATAGATATAATGATCAGTGTCAGTCAGCTACCACTGTTTCTTCAAAAACCACTCAGCATATCATTACTATATCCTAAGTATACTGACTATTATGCTAGCTTCATCACAAAAACTGTACATGTGAAAAAACTAAACACAGATTTGAAACCAGCATGAAAAACCCAAATAAACTTATCTCTGATGTTTTTGACCTGTTGACCTGTGTAATTATTACTTACTGTGTAAGTTATGACCACAATTATAAAGATACAATTATACCTGCACTATAATGTTGTACACAGTATACATTACAGTTATAATACACTTCAGACAACAAAGAGAGAAATGTACCAAATCATTTTTTACACTCTCCAGACATTAAGGTCATTGCAAAGTCTTTCCAAGACTTTGTCATTTTTCAATGCAGTGGCTGGGAGAGAGACTGGATGAGGCCTGGCAGACATGTCTGCTCTCTCCTGGAGAGCACTACTGCTGAAATTAGACAGATGTGCGAAGTAATGCCATCAAGGTCAAAATCTCAGCATAAAAAACAGTTTACAGTCGGTCTCCATCTGGCTAAAAAGATCAAGGGGTGTGCAGGAATTACAGTCGAAGGTGCCAAGTGTTACATACACACCTCTGATCCATTCCAAATGAATATAGCTGTCACAAAAATAGTAATAGTATTCTGTAAGATGGTGGTTCTAAAGGGCTGGTTTAATTTTCTGTTATTAGTGCACAGCCAACATTTTGTTGTATTAGTCTCAGGAAACAATATGCCAGTAAAGAATTACTTATCCTCACTTTGTCATTTTGTACCCAAATGCTGCTGTACTAGTTGTTAGGGTGTTTTCCCTGCAGTCAGAAGGATGTGAGTTCGAATCTCAGTGAAACTAGCATCATTGCTTAGGTACTCTTTAGCCAGGTACTGCTCTCTGGGCGTCCCTTCTTGGTGGCAGCCCACTGATTCACTTGGTGAATGAATAGGTGAAATGCAGAGAAAGAATTTCACACTGTGTGCTGTGGTGTGTTCTTGCATGCCTATAAGGGTCCACTTTACTTTATTCATGTCTGGCTGACCTAAGGGTTGGTTTCCCAGACATTAATTAAGTCTGCTCTCAAATTGAAATGCAGTGCCGAAGGTGAATCACCACCGGAACTATTTTTTAGTCTAAGCAGTTAAACCATAGCCCAGGGTTCCCCAACTGCGGTCCGGGGGTGGGGGCACAGTCAAGCACAGTTTGGTAGCTCGCCTCCTCAAACAGAATCACTAAACCTGTCCTTTAACAGGTAATAGGTGTGTTTGAGGCCCCTTCATTTCCAACGCTATGTGAAAATTAAGAAAAAGAAAAGCCATCTGGTATGTACAAATATCGAACACATTATTAGATCTGGGAAAAATACTGAATATGCATGTAAGAGGGCTGCAAGACTAAGAACTACTCCAGCTCCTAGAACAAGAAGTCCATTAATCAACATCATTTCTTTCATGGCCTTTTATTTGAAGTCCACTTTGCGGTGCTTACCTAAGATGTTTGAAAAGACAGCCCTGGTGAATCACCATTACTTAGGAACTTGTATGAGACATGTTCAATAAGACATGTTTGGAAAACAACATTTTTTTCTCTTTCTTGGTCCTGAGAAAGAACCGTTTGGAAAACGGCTTTCTTTTGCGACTGGTCATTAAGCTAAATGTTAGGATTGGGCCTCTGATCTTGACGTCTGCTTCTAAGAAATGATCTTCACATAAAATGATTGAGATAGTGTTTTCTTTTAGCATTACTTACTTAATTATTCATGAATCATTAATTTGATGAAATACAACCATTCTCTATGGTATACTAAAAAAGGTGTTTCATGCTGGAAATATGGGACGGAAATATTGGTGGACAATGCACACAATATATGAGTGTATTGTTGCTGTTGAAGAAAACCTCAATATATAAAAAAAAACTTGTTGAATAACATTCTTTATTTCTGGTGGAAGTCAAGATAAAAAAAAACTTTTTAAAGCAGTCAATTCATTAAGAAATTTTCACACAGTATAAAGGTTTGGTCCTGACATACACACACGTACATGTACACACACACATGCCTGTATATGGCTGCAGTCAGTTCTTGAAGATTATTTGCCCAAAGCAGACAGAATAAGCAAGTGTAAGGATCTATATGACTTTGACTAGAGTCTACATGAGGGGTTACCAACATGGTGCCCAGGTTGCCCCCAAGGACCACATGAGTAGCCCGCGGACCTGTTCTAAAAATAGCATTGTAACATTCTCAGAAGACGAACCCAGGTGCAGAGACAAAATGAACTGTGAAGTTTAATAATAGAGTCCACAAACACGTAAACACAATACAAAAAACACAGAAAAGTCTGACAGGCAAAAAGGGTCCAATGTCCATAAAAAGAGGTCAAGAAGCAAGAGAGTCAAAGAAGAAATCCAAAAATCCAGAAACGCTCAGTAACTAGGAGGCTAGAAAACTTTGCACTGGCTGTAAGACCTGTAGCCCTTTATATAGTCCCAGGACCTAGTACTCAGGTGAAGAAGATCTCCACCTGGAGCTGTGATTAGCAGAGGGCTGACTGGAAACCCCTGGCTGATCCCTTAATTCCGTTTGAGTCCTTACAAGCATAACTCACCAGTGAACAGCGTCTAACATTTAATTTTATCCTGTTGCTATTCTTCTTTAATAGCATTTGCATTTATATATATTTTTAAAAATGACTTCCTGTATGTCTGAAAAAAGCATTTAAAACATGTTTATTATACATGAAGTTTAGATAAGTTTAGGTAAACTCTGTTCTAGTGTATCAAACTGGTAGCCCTTTGTATGACTCTGTATCTGTGAAGTAGCTCTCATTTTCAAAAAGGTAGCTGCTCCAAAATGTTCCCAGTATGTAGTGGTTAGTACCTACCTAAAGTTTAAAAAAAAAAAAAACTCTTAGTTGTCTTATCTTTATTCCTGCGGTTGTATGTTTGTGACAAAATAATTTTCCTGTGGATTAAATGAAGTTCTTTCTCATCTCATCTTAAAAAAAGGACAACTTGAAAAACGATGACAGAAGAGCCTGTAGCACAAACAGGTGAAAATTCTGGCCCCGGGTGGAGCAATGGGCAGCACTGTTGCCTCACACCCCCAGGGTTGGGGGTTTGATTCCAGGTCCATAGGTGTGAATGTGTGAGTGAATTGTGTGTGTGACCTGTGGTGGCCTGGAGCCCTGCCCAGACTGAGTCCCTGCATTGGGATGGGCTCCAGGTACCTGTGACCTTAGTAAGGATAAAGTGGTTACAAAGAAGGAATGAATAAATACATTTTAATTTTGGCTATGATAGAAAGTTAGCAGACACTGTGTCTCGCTGTTTATGAGGCTGCATAGCTGCAGACAAGTTAGAATCTGACCATTCTGACCCCTGTCCACTGATCAATGTGTAGTGGCTGGATCACCTACATTTACTGCTGGTAATGACAGAAAGGTGTCAGAATACACTGACACAATGGAAGAAAATGGCCTGGTCTGATGAATTACGTTTTCATCATGTGAATAGTCTGGTGCAAGTGCATCACTCAGCATCACTCAATGCACTGTGATTAGAAGGAATGCCGGTGGAGGCAGTGTGATGTGCTGAGCGATGTTTCTAGCATTCATGTGGATGTTACTTTCACATGTGCCAGCTCCACTGTATGGACAAAAGTATTGGGACGCCTGACATTACACAAACAGGGACTTTAGTGGGAAATGTGTACCCATTAATTCTGTAGAGCATTTATGAGGTCAATCTTTGTTCCAGTTGAATGGGGTTGAAGTCAAGTTCATCCACACCAAACTCTTCCAACCATGTCTTTATGAACCTTGCTTTGTTCACTGGGGCGCAGTCATGCTGGAACAAAAAAGGACCTTCCCCAAACGGTGTCCACAAAGCTGGCGTTGTCCAAAACGTCTTGGTATTATGAAGCATTAAGATGCCATTCACTGGAAATAAGGAGCCACCTGAATTCAATAATTAAGATTGTCCCAATACTTTTGTCCATATAGCGTACCTAAACGTTGTTGCCGACTACCCTTCCATGGCAACGGTATTTCCTAATAGATATGGCAGTGGATACTGCGCCCTGTCACGTGGCACAAAGTGTTCAGAAATTGTCTGAGGGCATGACGACTAGATTATCCGAAATAAATGTACATACGTGACATTATCTTTCATTTCTAAAAGCATTAGAGAAGTAGTGCGTACTTAAGTGGGTAGGAAAAGAGCACCCCTCCCCCTCAGCTTAGTGATATTGGTACGGTCCTTCGTTTATAGACCCACAGCTCGTGGAGGTAAAGGAGCGAGAGTGGACTCGTGCTAGAAACACTGTGGTGGTCGCTACTTGTGTCCACGACCCTTGTCTTGAGAGAAAGGGTGGAGCGGAGCTTAGTCTGCGTTCTCCTAAACATGGAAACTGCGCAAAAGTAAACCAATCTCTCGGATTTGCGTTTTCCTCCTCTTGCGCGCCGTGGGCTCATTCTTGGGTAAGTCATTCTAAATCTAGAGCTTATTTACTGTGGCAAAAGTCCGACATGTGTCTCATACTGTACAGCCTGAGCCTCTTTTGACGCCTGGGAGGTGCGAGCGGATACTGTGACGCTCAGACGCGCCTGTAGTCTGAACGCTTCTCCAGCGCAGGAGAAATAGATGTGAACTGTTGATCTCCCTGCTGTCATTGCAAGCTTACTGAGGACAGGTGAATGGCTCATGTTTCCTATTGAGAGTGGACCATAATGTGATTTCCTTTTTTATTTTGACTAAATGTCATTAAAGAGCTTAGTTGATGTGCAGCAGGTGGATATCTGCTGAAAAAGAGAATTTCCACATTAGTGAGTGTTCAGGGTGTATTTGTGTGTGTGTGTGTGTGTGTGTGTGTGTGCACGAATACACGCACACACACAGACACACACACACACACACACACACACACACACACACACACATATATATATATACACATATATAATGTATATGTATTCGTGGGTATGGGTGTGTGTACATTCATATGTACACATACATATATACATACAAAGATACAGACACACACACATAATGTCTGCATATAATGTCTGTGTTTGCATGTGAATTCATACAATGAAGTATGACCACCTAGAAGAAAGTGTTTTGCTTTTTTTTGTAGTATTTGAATGTGTTGTTTAATAAGGAATATCTGGCAATATCAAAATCTTGAGCTTGATTTCTGACAGTAGGCTATTACCCAAACTGATGGAGGTGATGGTGAGGAATGGTGTGAGGTGGTTTGATAAGATTAAGGAGTGTTCATCAGGTAGAACACGTTCACCTTATAGATCAGTAATGTCTGTCTATTCATCTGTCTATCCATCCATCCAGAACATGAAGCTCATGTATAGCCTAGTAGACTACCTTATTTGGCTGCACAGTAGACAGCTCTGAAAAAAAGTGTTTCCTCATTAAATACGATGTGATTGAGGTGATCACTAATCATAACCTCTGAAGCAGAATGATGTGCTTGTGTAGAAATGTAACAAACACTGGCATGAAATAGCCATACTCATAGAGATGCTGATTTCAAAATAAATCAGTGTTCTTGTACAGAGCTGTACATTTGTTATGATGATATTAGCCTCTGCCTCTTTTTTATTGGTCTTTGCAATAATAGCATTTGCAGTTGGGTTAAATTCGTGACTGCGACTGTACTATCAGCATTCTGATCAGAGTTTAACAGTGAAGGCTGAATTCCACTGTATTCAAATGTTTCTCATTGTCCAATTGTTGAGATGTAAACAAAGTCATTCATAGTATTTGGGTGGGAAATTGTTCTTTGTTGAGAAACTCGCCACCTCAGATTTCTTTACAGTGGTGGTGATTGGAAAGTCTGGCTTTTTTCAAGGAAAGTAAGGGAACGTAAGAACGTAAGACTTTCCCTTAATCCTGTTTCATGGAATATCTCCCAGGAGTCATTTCATTTACTTTCTAAAATGAGTATTTCTATGTAATATTACTAATGGTAAAATAGTGTAAATATTGTTTATTTGGGTTCTGTGTGATCCTAAAAATATTTCTTAGGCCACCTGCTCATGAGTATATTAAAACAATACCTCAGACATCAGACCGTGTGTTTGTTGCCATTTTTTAAAACAGCTTTACACTTGTGCTGCACTACAGACATCTGGTTCAGATTCTTCTTTACTCTGAGAAAACATTATCAGTGTAAGTCTTTACTCCTTTTTTTGTTCTTCAAAACTCACAGGATATTTCACAATAACCAATAATGCTGCTGTGTGACTTGTTCCCTAGTTTATTGTACATCTACTGACTTATTCCACCCAAGATGTGCATCTGTGCATCATCCGTTAACACATACCAGGTTACTGGAAGTTACTATTTCTCTCCTCACCTGTTACATAAGCTTCTTCCTTCAAAAACGTCAATGCCTAGTAGTGGCACATCAGTCTGTGTTCTTGAAACTCTTACCTGAGGCCCTCTTATCCTTCAAAGACCAATATTTTGTGGGTTTTTTTGCATTTGATTTTCTTTTGCTCCTTGACATCAGCTCATAACATCTCTGCTGGCTACAGACATAATTGTTTGTACAATTTCCGACCACTGTTTATTTATAATTAAACAAGATATTTTTGTTCCTGTTAGCCTTCTTTCAGACAGCCATATGTAAATGAGCCCTGTATTGATTGGCTGCCCTATATTGTGCCTCATTATGAAAGCAGTCCAGGCTAAAAAAACTCCCAGCCTTGAAATAAAAACGTCTTGCAGAAAGCCTAGATTTATACATATACAAACGATTCATATGACAATGTGTCATTTTCTTCTAAAACATTTTACTTCCCATGACATAAATATACCCTAATCCCGCACTCGTCCCTTATAGTAGCTTTGTATTGAAATGGAAATGTTTTTGTTTTGCTATTTTCTGTCCAAACTGTATCATTCTTGAATTTCATATCTTAGCCTTACTCTGGATTTCAAGGTCCTGTGAGTGTGCCGGCAGAAAAAAGCAAATGTGACATCACAAAAACACTGAATTCAAAACTGTTTACACAGGATATGTGTAGTGAAGGATATGTTTTCACACTTTAATGCTTCCATGCTGCATCAAACTATTGTGTTTTTTTTTTTCTGAGAAAAATCAGTTAGTGTTAGGGTTATCTCCACAATATGGGTACTTCAATTCCAAATGATTTAGTCCATGTCATCTCAGTCATTCAACCTTAACTGCTCTGTCTGCTTCCATCTCATCCCTGAGATGTATGACCGGATGCGGGCGTCTCCCAGATGCCAGGTCTGTCGTTTTCATTAGCTTAAGTACTCGGGACATTGTCATGCAAACCATGCTATTGCAAGAAGCTTGATCAGCCTGCTAGGACCACCACAGGACTGCCATATTTTCTGACCTTGTCCTGGATGCTGCCCAAACCCCTTCCTCACCTTGTGTTCCTCAACACATTGCACAGTGGCTGTAAAGGGAGTATGAGGGCAGAGATGCTCTTTGGTTGCCCTGTTGATCCCAGCTCCTGCAGTAGTTGCATAATCTGTTCTCACCAGCTCTGGGACAGAGTGGCATTCTGGGTAAGTCATCTGAAGCAGCCCACGCTCCGTTCGCCTTTGTGAGGATCTCCAAGGAAGCCCATTTGTTTATGGCTTTTTTGTGTTTAACTTGGAATTACATCTCTCTCTGTCTCCCTGTCTCTGTCACTCTGTGTGCTGTCAGATTATTCAAAGCCATCTGCACCCCATCTTGATCCAAAGAAAATAAGACATTTATTTGAATCATGATTCTGTAAAATATCTGCTCATCACCTCTCTCTCTCGCCTCACACACACACACACACACACACACACACACACACACACACATATATATATACAGCTTTGCCAAAAAATAAGAGACCGCTGGAAAAATGTTCAGTTTCTTAGGGTTTATGTTTTAGAGGTGAAAGTATTGAACGGAACAGCTTTGCCTTTGTTTTTAAGAACTGCTGACAATATTTCTTTATTGTTCTTTATAGCATATTTTTAAAGGAAATAGCAAACCATTTAAATAAGAGAAATGATCCAGTGTTTACAGAACTTGAATAAGAAAGAAAACAAATCTCCTGTTTACAATAATTACCTTCTTCACTGCGAGAGGAGAGTGTTGATTCACAGCAGTGTTTTTATACTTTTCCTCATTAAATAAGATGTGATCCAGGTGATCAGTAATCAGTACCTCATAAAGCAGAATCAGGTGTTTGTGTAGGAATTAAACAGACACTGGTATGGAATGGTTGTCACTCATAGAGATGCTGATTTAGAAATAAATTGCAGTGGTCTGTTATCTTTTTCCAGAGCTGTACATACACTCGTAAGTCCACAGTATGGCACAAGGCCTCATTTTTCTCTTGTGTTTGAGCACTGTTTATATAAGACAGGCTTTAAGCGGATTAGCAAATAGTGTGATTGGGCTGAGAAATTAGGAGGAGCATAGAACCGCAGTAGATAGTTGCAACGTTGTCTGATACTACGATCTTTCTGCTTTAGCAGATTGTCAACACATAGATTGTCTTCATGATCTCATATCGTCATATCGCCCACCTTCCAAAATAAAAAATAAAAAATACGTATCCACCCAATGGTTCTTTTACTTCGTCTGTTACATCCAAAGAATCTTTTGCAAGTGTGTATGGATGGATGGATGGATAGATGGATATGTGGGTAGGTTAGACATGGGGTTGATGTCTGGTTACCTTACATCGCAATGCAGTATTCATTAACTTTTTCCAAACTGTCCCAATCGGGTGAGTGGTCTGAAAGCGTACCTTCGCAGCTATAGTTTACATTGTCCGCAACAAATGTTTGACTTTAAAAATTATTTTAAAATAATAGCACATGCATAAATATGCAATCAGGGCAAGGTCTTTAAAAATAATAATATTCACATTTTCATTATTAAAGACCTTCAGCAGGTTCCCCATGTGCACATTAAGAAAATCAAGCCCCTTTTTTGAAATGCAGAAGTTTGTTTTCGTGGTTCATAGTGGGAAGGGAACCATAACTCTTTCCTGCGATGAATAACCTGCGATGAATCTTTAAATGTGGTGTCAGACACATTTCCACTTTGGGCTTTTAATGTAATCTAAAACGATCTAGCCAGTCATGTGCTGTCCTGCCATTGCTCTTTTTTATTTAATCTATTTTTCTTTTCCTTACCCTTGTACTGGCTCTTTGTCTCTGGCTTCCTCTTTCCTTATTTTTCTCCATCTCTCCATCTCGCCATGTCTCCTAATTACACTGTCAAGACAGAAGGCCATCTCCTCTGAGAAGACAATAGTTCTTTAAATCCTTAGAGCTTTCACCCACAGGTCAATAGGTCACCATTCTAACTCTTTTTCCATTGGAAGTCGGTCCAACATGACATCATGACAATGCAGTGAATTATTTTCTCATACAGTGGAAGAGCAATCACCAAATGTTATATAATCACGTATAAGAGCATATAAAGCAGTTAGCAATTTACATTACGCTGTGTCACTTTTGCTAACCTCTGCAGAAAGAGGATTTTTATGCATCTCTTCACACCCAGAGAGATGTGAGCTTTGTTTCATTGTATACGGACACAGATAAAGCTGACTATATTTTACTGGCTTACCCAGAATATGTTCTATTCAGAAAACCATTGCTGAAGTGATAATTGCTTTTATTTGGGATTTTTTTTGTTTCTTTGTTTCAGGTATATTGTTGCAAAAAAAATCTTCCCTCCCTCATGTGCAGGAGATTTAGTTCCCCCTTGTGCCTAGATGGAGAGAGTGATAGAGGGAGGAAGAATGAGAAAGGAGTAAGAGCTAGAGAGAGAAAGAGAGAGGAGGAAAAAAAAGAAAAGAAAAGAAGACCGTGTGAGAGAAGAGGGAAGCAATCTTTCCACTCCTACACATTGCCAAGGTTGAGGAATAAAATATTGATGCGTGGTTGCCTCTAAAGGCACAGACCACATTTCCCAGCATGCTTCAGTTGCTTGATGGTCCACATGTTCTGCTCTTTTGTTGTCTCAGACTCATCAGTCAGATTTCTTCAGTTGTGATCCTGAAGCATAGACTAGAATTTGAATTGGATCTGAATCAGATTTAAGTCACATGCTTTTACACTAGGAGCATTTGATGGCCTAAATGTGAGGGAGTTTACTTGGAGATCAGAAGGTTGTGTGTTCAAATCCCTGGACTGCTAGTGACACCACTGAGGTTCCCTTGAGTAAGATGATATCCTCACACACTGCTCCACAGGCATTAAATGCAGAGACAGGGCATCACACTGTGTGCTGTGCCGTGGTGTGGTGTGTTCATGCGTGACTATAAGGGGCCACGTTTAATTTTAATATGTCTCTGGTCAGACACACTGAAGTCCAATTACTATGTGTAGAGTAATATTCAAATCAGCTTGCAAAATGATCCTCTGTTCTGCTCCTCATTTTCTGTTCCATTTAAAAGAAAAGTACAGTTTTGCAGTGTTTGAAAGAAAACATTGTAGTGAGACGGTGAAAAATGAGAATGTAAAGTTTAACTAAATTGCTACTTTTTTGAGCGAACTGGATCATCCAAAATTGGTTATGGCATTAAAATTAAGCTACAGAGGACGTTAGGATAGGATTTAAAAAACATTTTTTTTGTTGAAACATTTTGCTTGTTGAATGCGTTTACTCTGCTTTAACATGTGGCTCAAATGCATCTCAGACCACCTCCTGTGGTTGGATTTATATCTATTTAAAATGCATCTTGGGTGCGTTTACTCTTGCATTGTTATGTGGCTTGGCCTTATCCAGATGCAATCCTAAGAGTCAAGATGCATGAAGTGACCAGATGAAAACTGGTCTTTGAGTGGGAAAATCTCCAAACACTGCAGGATCCCGGCCCTCCAAGACCACAACTGAAAACCTGTCATGAATAAAAGTGGTAAACTCACTTTTAGTACCATTTCACTTTAACTTTTTTTAATTATGGCCTTTCTTCTGGCAGTAGTAAAAGGTTATTTAAAGGCACCAGGAAAAACAACGAAAAACATGTACATGTAAAATTATTGTTGGATGAGCTGTTTCATATTTTATAATTTCCTGACTTTTCCGATATTTACAAATCACACGGACCTCCTAATATGCTCCCAAAAACATTTAATTTCATTTTAAACTCAGCTTACTACATTAACCTTAAAGAAAATGTAAAGGTAAATTGTATTCATACTGTACAATTTACACTGAACTGCTGTCTCCTGCAGTGCTAGAATGTAAAATACCGATGTTATCCCTGTATAGACTGTACTCTAATTCATGCACGCACATTTTCTTTGGTATAAGCAGATAAATACAGTAATAAATTTAATTTAAAGTAATTAAAATACAGGGCTTTAAGAAGAACAAAATGAAAAACACAAGAACACTGAAGATCCTCCATGGGGGAAATTCTGGACTGCAGCATCACAGGGCAGTAGCCAATCAGCAGCAGGAAGAAATAAATAGCGTTCTCGGATTGCCTAATTTCAAACCTTCCATCTCTGAGCCCAGCAGTATTTCACCATCGGAAGACACACTATCTTTGTGTTCTCTGGACAATAGCAAGAAATGTTTTATATGGAATTATATTTTTTAAAATTTACGTTAATATTTATTTTACAAAATTAATACTTTATATTTTTCTTAATTATTTAGCACAAAAATGTATGACATTATATATTGTCACTAAAAAAGCTGTGATATACGGGTCTCATCCGCTACGGCCCCTCGTCGTCAGCTGGTTGTTTAAGTCTGGACTCATTCTGTTCAGGTGTGCCTGATTGCCTGATTGCCCAAATATAAACAACCAGCACGAGGACGAGGGGGCGTGACGGACGAGGCCTGGATGTCACAAAAGCAAAAAAAAAAAAAAACACGGAAAATATCCGCAATTTCTGCGTTAGTGCAAGGGTTTCCACGAACAATTATTGGTGTGTGTGTGTATATATATATATATATATGTGTGTGTGTGTGTTTGTCTCCCATCTCTCTCTCTCTCTCTCTCTCTCTCTGTCTCTCTCTGTCTCTTCCTCTACTCGCCTTTGAAAACCCTCTATTTCAGTCGAGGTTAGAAGACACTAATTGCTGTGCCTGGGTTTTGCTCGCTTTTATACTGTGACATTTTAGAAAGCCGTTATTATCTGAATACCACCTGTAACTGTCATTGCATTCTGTCCAACAAGAGACATACATGTGTGGAGAGGGGTAAAAACAGCACAAAGCATTTTACATTAATGGACTTCTGCCAGTGACAGTGCAGGAACATATGATGTGTAATTATGGTTTAGTTTAAGAACAATTCACAAGAAATGAGCAGGAATATTTGTAGTATAGCAGACCACTCCCCACACATAGATCATAATGACTCTGGTTACCATGGAAGCAAGGGAGCACCAGAGAGTGAGGAAGAAAAGGGAGACATAGGGGTGGACGAGGGGGAGGGGGTCTGTTCAACAAATCTATAAATAGAAACCAACTAATCCTACCATTCTAAAAGCGTATTTTAAGTTATAACAATAAAAAAAATGTACGATTAGTGGATATAGCCGGAAGCAGTATAGTAGGTTATAGTGTACTCAGTGAATATATTCAGTTATCTGATCATTGTAGATATCAGAAAAAGTCTACAACATTTCACCTCAGATATCCACACAGAACACGCTGGGATGTGACCTGCCACACTGAACTGAATAGACCCTGAGATTGTGCGTCATTTTGTAAGAGACTACATGCGTAGTCCGTATAAGGATTCTAAGCTGCTTATGTCTGTTTGAAAATTTTTTTCGTAATTTACACCTGTCATGAGAATATTGCACACTAGTGTATAGAGTAGCTTCCACTCTCCTTGGAAGGCTTTCCACAAGATTTTGGAGTTTCTGTGGGAGTATTTATGAGGTCCGGCACTGATGTTGGATGAGAAGGCCTGGCTCACAATTCCCAAAAAGTGTTGGATGGGGTT
>JBBPDH010222184.1:0-12833 GCA_037974565.1 Clupeocharax schoutedeni | reverse complement strand
CAGTACGAGTGTATGATGTTTCTGTGTTCTATTATAACACTGACAGTATGAGTGTATGATGTTTGTGTGTTCTATTACAACACTGACAGTACGAGTGTTTGGTGTTTGTGTGTTCTATTACAACACAGACAGTATGAGTGTATGGTGTTTGTGTGTTCTATTATAACACTGACAGTACAAGTGTATGATGTTTGTGTGTTCTATTATAACACTGACAATATGAGTGTATGGTGTTTGTGTGTTCTATTATAACACTGACAGTACGAGTGTATGATGTTTGTGTTGCCATTGCTTTGTATTTTGTTCTGTGTTTATGTGGCTGATTCTTGTTTTACAGATGCAGACTTTGGAGTGATTAGCCAGCGACAGCAGTCTTCATCTGGACCTTCAACCTCCTCAACTTCCTTCTGTTTTCTGTACCCCTGTCTGATTTGGCTTAGTTTAAATCAAATAATTAAAATAAATAAATCAATAACTCAGATCACAAGAGGGACATACAATGTCAAGCCCCACTTGACAAAGCACAGGTGTCTGGCACACCAAGGCACCCAGAGCTTCATAATCTGTTTGCTACTATGCCAGACACGACAGGTTAAAAAAATCCTGTAAAGAATCTCAGTGTCCCTGTGGATCCCGATCTGTCATTCAATACTCATGTAAGTAGACTTGATTATTGTAACAGCCTCTTGTCAGGCTGCTTCAACAACCTTCAGCTCGTCCAGAACTGCCAGAGTCCTCACTAGAACCAGGAAATTCCACCACATTAGCCCAATATTATCCAGACTTCATCGGCTTCCGATCAAATTTCGTATATACTACAAAATTCTACTAATGACATGTAAAGCCTTAAATGGCCTCGCTCCTGATTACCTCGGTGAACTTATCTCCTATTATGAACCTCCGCGGTCACTCAGATCTCAAGGTGCTGACTACTTACCTGTACCCAGAGTTCTGAAAGCTTTCAGAACTCTGGGAAGAGCATTCTCATATACAGCCCCCAAGCTCTGGAATGCTATACCATACAACATTCGGGACTCAGACACAGTCTCAGTGTTTAAGTCCAGGCTGAAAACAGACTTGTTTAGTCAGGCTTTTTGTAGCTAAATGTCTCCTGTTAGACTGAAGGTGTAGAGCTGGGAGGCGGTGGGCTCAGAGAATTCCAGTAAACCGGGACACTGGTCCCCCCACTCAGGCTTGTGATGGTGGAGTGGAGGTGCTGGTGTTCCAGGGCGCTCTCATACCATCATACCTCTCGGTTCCTCTTCCAACAGTATTTACCCTCTGGACACTTAATCAAACCAACTATGTTAGCCATAGAGGGCCTATCTGTCTATAACCTCCTTCACCAAGGCCTTTTCCTGTTATTTATTCATCAGTGGGCAGGTATCATCTAGGTAGAGGATCAGCCTCAGCACTGCAGTGGCACTGAAGTGGTAGTGTCATGTTAGTGTGTTTGGTGGTATTGGCAAATGATGTAGAGAAACAGAAGGACTGTTATTGTGGACTACAATTGGGGCTGGAAAATGGACACAGTGCAGATACAAAACTGTTAGTTAATGTCCCTGGTCATAGTAAGCAGGCTTCATCATAACATACTTTGAAAGATGAATTTTTTGCCTCTGTCACAGTGTAATACAGGGAAATGTATTATTAACCAAAAGCAAAATCATGTTTCACTTCACTCTCCCACCAGAGTGGATGTCATTCAACCTAATACCGTGTTCTGGAACTAAGTCACAGCATGGAAAAACAGGGATTCTTCCAATGATTTTCAACGAATAGTTGAACTCAAGGACTGCATGCTATACTGCTTACAGTGCATGCAAAGTAGCAGAGAACGCCATAGGCATGTTAGATTCAGGTCACAGGTCTATAGACTATACGCCACATAGCATAAAAGTGTCTTATTTAAGGTACTGTTAGACTATTTACAGCCTGGATGTAGATCAATTTTATTGGATCTGGGGCATGTCATTCTAAAGCGGGCAGGACTGCGGCAGCATGGCTGTAGTAGGAGCTATTCTCAGCAGCATAGCTAAGGAAGAAGCCCCCTATCTATATTTCCTGCCATAAATAACATATTGACACCATTTCCAGTTTGACCTCTTGGCAGCTGACTCCCTAAAAGCACAGGAGCTTGGATGAACGCTGGAGCTCAGGAGAGGTAAATGCTATGATGGACACTCACAACTGGTGGCTTATGTAGCCTTCAGAGTCCTTGACAACTTGTGCGCTTGGTCCATTTTTGGAAAACAATGTACTGTGCAAATTCTTTCATTGAGGTTACACTTAAATAGTGAAATTCACTCGGCCTGTCTAAGCAGTATAGCACCCTGCATCTCAAAGACAATTGAAGTAACACCTTTAAAGATTTGACCTTTGATCCATACTGATATAGGCTGTAGGCCATTAAAAAGAGAACATATAAACATTACGGTCGAGCATTCTCATATCTGACTGGCTGTCATTATTTATATGCCAGGTATCTAATTCAATTTGTAAGGTCCCAGATGCAATATTCACAGACCCCCATGATGATCAGTTTATGGGGCAGGGGTTCCCTCTGCTGGTCATTTTTTGCTACTGCATCTGATAACAGACCATAATAGGACACAATGACATTGACAAGAGAGAACCAGAAAGAGTGTTTGCTATGGCTGGTGTATATCTTTAAAAATATATTTCATGAACAAGGAAGCAATATTGAATTGCATGTTACATAATTCTACACATTAGAACAATCAAATGAGGCTAACAGCTAAAAACACTACATTTACATTTACATTTGCAGCATTTAGCTGACGCTCTTATCCAGAGCGACGTACATCAGTGCTTAAGAAGTCCATGACTGTTTCTTACCTGAAAAACAGCTTAAATCTGAGTCAACTGTTTAACCAAGATACTGCAGTCAGAGAATCTATACAACAACTGTCACATAATAACTAGCCAACACCTAACCCAACAATACATGAGCCACAAAGAAGAGCAACGCAAGTCAAGGGAAAGGAAATGTTATTTTTTAGAAGTCAATGGTCACACAAATCCATAATTCATCTAATTTTTGGCTTAAACACACCTTTGAAACTTATTTAAACCCACTTAAACTACTCTCAGCCCATCAGTCAGATTGTCGTTGATGTGGTTTAAAACACATTATGACCCACTGTAGACTAATGTACATCAGAGTGAGTTTTCACAGACCGCCTGAGGAGGACGGGCAAAATCGAGACGGGCCATTGGTCCGTAGTTGGTTATCAAATCAATCAATCAATCAATCAAATTTATTTATAAAGCACATTTAAAACAACTTTCATTGACCAAAGTGCTGCACAAGTATAAGACAAATAATAATAAAATAATATAAAATAATATAATAACAATAAAAATAATAATAGTAATAAATGAGATAAAACCAGCTTAGTAAATCAAGAGGAATAAAATGTGCATGAAAACAGATGTGTTTTAATCATCTTAATCTCAAGGGGAGGCTGTTCCACAGGCTGGGGGCTACTACCGAAAAGGCTCTGCCACCTCTGGTTTTGAGCTTTGTTCTAGGGACACGCAGTAATTGATGATCAGAGGATCGCAAGACTCTGAAAGGGGAGTACGGTACAAGAAGCTCAGACAGATAAGCAGGTGCCAAATTATTTAGGCTTTTAAAAACAAGAAGTAATATTTTAAACTGGATCCTGAAATGTACAGGAAGCCGGTGGAGCGAGGCCAGTATGTAATATGATCCCGTTTTCTCTTCCCAGTCAGAAGATGTCAGAGTCAGGGGGAAGGATAAACCCCCACGACCCTGAACTGCCTTGGGGTATGAGGTAAGCAGGCACTGGGGGAAGGTACATTCTCATGGTTTTATTCAGGGGGTTCAGGGTACACGCGAGCAAACTTAGGCATATAAGGACAATGACCGAACAAAGACAAGACGCACACGCAGACCTTAAATACACAGGGAAATACGATGCACTTGGGAAGACAAACAGGAAACAGGTGGGGGACTAAAACATGTGACACAACCAAAACAAAGCCACATGGCACAGGACAAAAACAAAAGAAAGCACGGTGGCCATTATTGGCCCTCAGCCGTGACAGTACCCCCCATCTATTGCCGAACCTCCTGGGTACCTGTTACGTGCCTGAGAGCCAAACAGAGCCCAACCTACCACACGTGTTGCCATTGGAAGCCACAACCGCCTATCTGAAGACATGACACCTGATTGGCTAAATCAAATGGCCATCATCGATTGGACACTTGCTCCAGGATGTCCCGCCTACAAGATTCAAAGACACGTCAGCAACATGGAAAGCGCGTGCCTCGGTGTGCCTCGTTTGTATGAGCTGAGAGAGTGAGTGAGAGTGATATGTCGAGTGACTTGTGATTGGTGTGGATCTGAATTAGTTTGTTGGCAGTGGTTGTTCTGAGAGTGTTTGTGAGTGTGAACGTTGAGAGATTACTGGTGTGTTTTGGTTGGAGAGTGTGTGTGTGTAGGAAACAGTCTGTGGCTTTATTTGTCCTTATTAGTGAGCTGAAAGCTCTTTGTTTTGTGTTGGGCAGGTGGGTCACATTAGTTTCTTTTTGATTTCACATTCGCATTTCACACAGTAATTTTTCTTTGTTTAGTTCACTAGGGAAGCGGCGGACACCACCCACTGTAAGTTTTGGTTTATTCATTTAACAGATACAGTGCAGTATAGATTAGGCTTTTGTTTTGGGTTCTAGACTAGATTAGAGTGTTTTCAGTTAGTAGAAATAGGGAACTTTTTGGTTTACTTGTTTCTTTCCTTTGGTGTCATCACTGGACCCATCCGGCTGTATACAGTTTGTAAATAGTATATGTATCTTTGTCACTGGTTGTTTGTTCTTTGTTTGTTGTCCTTTGTACATATCTTTTGTATAATACACCCACTTATTATTGAACTTCATTGGCTCGTACTCTTTATTTCTGTGTATGACGTGTGTCCATCCCAACAGACTAAACATATTTAACATCTAGTAACCTTTTTTAATCATACAGATCCCTAGCCGTAACAGAAACCCAAAACAGAACAGGACACACCCTCGCGCTCAGACAAACACTTGCGCTCAGACACACAGACCTCACTCACGCAGACATATATGGCCTCCCTAAAGTCACAGGCCTCCTTGTATAGACCAACTCTCTGGCCAAGGAGGCCTGAAGCTAGGCCAGGCTGGGAGCAGATGCTCACGAGCTCGGTGACCCTAAATCCAGCCCAGCTGGGGTGATGACGGGCTCGCTGCATAACCAAGGAGACAGGGTACTAGGCTAGCCGGGGAGCAAGTGCTAACGAGCTCACTACACGAGTTCAGTGACCCTAAATCCAGCCCAGCTGGGATGACAACAGGCTCACAGCACGAGCCGGGAGGACAGAAAACTAGGCTAGACGGGGGAGCCAACACTCATGAGCTTGCTACACAGGCTCGAGGACCCTAAACCTAGCCCAACAGAGGCAACAATGGGCTCATTGCACAAACCAAGGTGACAGGGAACTAGCCTAGACAGGGAGCTAGTGCTCATGAGCTCGCCATACAAGCTCGGGGACCCTAAACCTAGCTTAGCTGGGGCAATGATGGGCTCAGTGCTTGGATCGGGGGGACAGGAAACTAGGCTAGGCGGGAAGCCAACGCTCAGGAGTTCGCTACACGAGCACGGGGACCCTAAACCTAGCCCAGCAGGGGCCATGATGGGCTCGATTCTTGAGCCGGGAAAACAAGAAACTAGGCTAGATGGGGAGCAAGCGCTCATGAGCTCGCTACACGAGCTCGGGGACCCTACACCTAGCCTAGCTGTGGCAACGATAGGTTCTGTGCTCGGACCAGGGGGACAGGACACTAGATTAGGCGGGGAGCTAGCGCTCAGGAGCTGGCTTCACGAGCTCGAGGACCCTAATTCTTGCCCTTCTCCTACCATCACCCTGGCGAAATCCCCCAGGAGCCCCAAAACCCAGGCCAAGAACGGGGTAATAGAACAGACCGGGTCCCCCTGGAGGCCAGGACCGGGAACAACTGAACCCAGGCTGACAGGAGCATGGTGATTACTGGTTGTACAGATAGGGGCTGGACAGACAGGGGCTGGACCGACAGGTACACCCTCACACACTCCAACACCCTCACACACTCCAACAGCCTCACACACTCCGACAGCCACACACACTCCGACAGCCTCACACACTCCAACAGCCTCACACTCTGGGCTGGCGTTACACACAGCACCAGTGCATACAACACCAGTACTCTCCAACACAGCACTCTCCAACACAGCACTCCCCAACACAGCACTCTCCAACACAGCACTCTCCAACACAGCACTCTCCAACACCAGTACTGTAGCCACCTCACATTCAGGAACAGCAGCAGCCACACTCAGAGAGATGGGGGCTGCGTTACACTCGGGGGCTACATAACACTCGCGCTTAGACACGCACCCTTTTTCAGACACGCACCCGTTCTCAGACACGCACCCGTTCTCAGACACGCACCCGTTCTCAGACACGCACCCATTCTCAGACACGCACCCGTTCTCAGACACGCACCCGTTCTCAGGCAATGCACCCTCAGGCTCGACAGTCGCGAACACACACTCAGAGACCGTAGCCACCACACACTCAGTTGCAGCACAATCAATCACAGTCCTTTCATGCACAGCACGATCATGCACAACACTTTCATGCACAACACTTTCACACTCGGGGACGGCAGTCACGCACTCGGGGACAGACAAACACTGGCGCTCAAACACACACTCAGGGACCGGAGCTGCGCGACATTTAGGGGCTGCGTTACTCTTAGGGGTTGTCTCACTAAGCCCGATAGCCGAGCAGCTAACATTAGCCTGGAAGCTACAGCTACAGGTTGGGGCCTTATTGTGGCTGGCTGTAGACAGGGGTTCGCTGGCTGGGGTGGTCTCCTGGAGTTTGCAGTTGACACAGATAAGTAGCTCCAGTTTTTCTTGGCAGGCCTGGAGTTCTTGGAGGAATGAGACCCCAGCTGGAGAGTTCGGGTCCAGGGAATGTTCCTGCAGCTCGCGGAGGGCTTCTGCGAGGAGCTCCAGCTGGCTTTGGTCTTGCTGGGGCTGGTCGGAGGGGGAGAGCATCAGGAAATGCTCCACCCAGATGTCCCCAAACACCCGGTGTTGGTGGTGCTTTGTGGCTGCTCCACACCGGTCTCGTGCACCAGTGCCTCTTGGAGGCTTTCTGCGGCGGTGGTCGGGAGGCGGATCAGGGCCGAGTCCTCAGCTTCACTGGCCAGTCTCGGACCGGATGAACGATGGACCCGCTCCTCGCGGTCCGAATCTCCGCTGCTTCGCAACTCGCCTCCCAGATACCGACCTCCCGTCCACTCCGTCGCGAGTCCAGGGGAGGAGGTAGCTCAGTGGGTAGAATACTTGCCTCCGGACCAAGAGGTCACAGGTTCGAATCCTACCTTCAGCACCACCACTGGGTCCCTGAGCAAGACCCTTAACCCCAAGTTGCTCCAGGGAGACTGTCCCCTGTAGTTAGGGAATGAAAGTCGCTTTGGATAAAAGCGTCCGATAAATGCCATAAATGTAAATGTAAATGTAACCCCGAGTTGCTCCAGGGAGAGACTGCCCCCTGTAGTTCGAGAATGAAAGTTGCTTTGGATAAAAGCGTCTGATAAATGCCGTAAATGTGAATGTAAATCTCAGTGTCCCTGCTGTTCTTAGAATGGTCCATTACACAAATGGTATGTGGGCAATTGTAGTCAGAAAGTGAGCAGTGATGAAAGGTAGAGGAGGCTGACACATTTTGCAGCAATAGATGAGTTGGCCGTTATACAGACCTTTTTTGGTCCTAAATTGTAAGTGTGTATTGCTGATGGAGTGCGGACCAGTGATCTGGAATACCTGCTTGAGATAAATCATTTATACATTTTTATTGCATGTATTCTGTTTTTTTTATAAAATATGTAAAAGATTCAGGTATTTATTCAAATATTCAAAATATTCAACTTAAAATACAAATAATTTAAGCCAAAGGCCTTGAAAAGAAAATGCTTGTATCCTTGAGAGCCTTGAAACCTACTATTTACAATTAATTGGAAAACAATCAAGACAGTTTAAGTGTTCAAGACAGTGTTGCAATAATTATTCAAGGTGAATGATGAGTAACATTATTACAAATGGACAATTCGGCAAAACAATAATCCCAAACACTAGGAGTAAAAGGAAGATAAAAATGTGTGATGAGCACAGTCCCAACGCAGAGTACACAGGCAAAGAGAATTTAAAAAGGAATATAGTTCAGAGTTATCTGGGGGCCACAGACTTGGACATGCACTGTTATTCTCTTCTGAAGATGGAATACCTCACCAGAGATGGACCTCTGTAGTTTCAATGAAATGGACTGATGATGATGATAAGCCTTTATTTGTCCCATAAACTTTTACATGCAGTGAAATTTGACCCCTCTAATCATGCATACGCAACATTCACACTTTGGGGGGACTGGTCAGACCAGAGGTAGCAAGGGAAAAAAATACATCATTAAGTGAAATAAGGGGAAAGTGGGGTGATTTGTGCCACCCCCTGTTTCTGGGGAATAGGAGAAATTGGTCGAGTCAGTACACATTTTTGTATGGTCAACCATTCTACTCATCCTGTCAATAAGAGAGCCTCGTTGCATGAGAGATAAGCACATTTACGTTCAAAAAGCAGTTTTTTGCCTTTCAAAGTAAACTTGAGCAAGGTTTTTTGATTGTCTGAAAAGTTATAGACATATTTGGAAACATTTCACACCCGTGTTAGGGCTTTGGTAACCTACACCAACTGTTGGTGCAACTCTTCGGAAATGGAAGAAATATAAAATGACCACCAACCGCCGTCAGTCTGGAACTCCATGCAGTATCATGCCTCATGCGTTGAGGACGATCATCAATCAATTAACAAAAGAAAATAAATTAATAATTGTTATATAACATGTTGTTCTTAATTTTTAGTTGACATTCTGTCTCTCTCCATAAAAATGAAACATCCTCATAAATTAGAGACTGTTAATCAGCAGGGGATCAAATAGTTATTTTCCCCTCTGTACCCCAAAGCACTTGTACTTCTTAGGGTAGAAGGACAGAAGCTTAACCCCCTGAAGTCTACCTGTAGATGAGTTTTATACATATGTACACCAACCTTAAACAAAACCGATGGAACATATCAAGCATGAGAGGCACCCGATCAAGCAAACTGCAGAATTTGACAAGGCAACTCTTGCTTGATCTCATGAAGGTGGCGCTTTCTGCAACTTCAATGTTTGTCTTGATCGCATTTCTAACAATACATCAAGCAGGCAGTATTCACACAACCCGTGATGTTACTTTGAGTTAGAGAGATATGATTATGAAATCCATCTCAGTTCATGTGACCATCTGCCAGCATGCTTCTCCCCACACATACATTGACTCAAGCTATCTTAAAGAGACACCACACAATTGTGACTGTTACATGTGTTACAAGAAATTCCATTTAAATTTGCATAAACAAGAGCTTTAAACCAGAAATAAGTGCTCACTACCATTTTATGAACTGTACACTTTGCATGCCTCATCTTCTGTTAAATGTTAAAAAGAACACTTTTGGCATCATTTCTTAATAAATATAACATACTGAGTAATGGAATGTGATGCAAATTTATGGTAACAATGCCGTAAGGTGTGAGAACAAGATAATAAATAAAGCAAAAGGTTAAGGCATTCGTCCTGTGATCAGAAAGTCCGCTAGGCACCTCTGAGGTACCCTGAGCAAGGTATCTGCTCCCCGGCGCCGTGTTCCTGCTGCCCCCTGCTTCACTTGGTGAATGGGTTAAATACAGTGGAAGTATTTTTTGCTGTTCACACTGTGTGCTGTGGTGTGTTCACGTATGACCAGATTGTCACTTTTACTTTAATGAAGTCTTCTCCTGTGTTTATAGAAATATCTATAAGTTTTCAAGTTTGGCTCTCAGGCCAGTTTTGATTTATATTTGTAGTGAATAAATAAAGAAAGGAAATGAAGCACTTCGATGATGAACGGTGTATGTGTGACTGCTTTTTAGGCCAGAAGAAGGGGACAAGCAGTGACTGACCAATCAAGAGAGACAGAGAAAGTGGAAGAGCTTGTCTTGGGTGTGGCCAGCTGGATCCAGCTCGAGTGTGAACCAGTGAGGACAAGCCAGTTTACGACTGCCAGGGTGTTATTGGGTGGCGAGTCTGAGGATGAAAAGGAGGACATGGGCTTCTGGTGGGACAGGTGGATCAATAGGTCCCAGATTGTAGACCCAGAGTGGATTGTGGACCCTCACCCATCCTGGACCTGACCGCGGAGGAACTCCCGTTGGGGCTCGCTGAGTGGCAAGGCAGGAGATCTGCGGTTCAGAGATGTAAGGGATGTGGGGGTTGCAACCGTCTCCCACCCGTTCACTGGCAAGCCGCGAGGTCAGAGACCTCCCCCGACACTCTGTCTCGTGCCCGGCTCACCTCACATGACGAGCACTTAGCTGGAATGGCTCAGGCAATAGGACCCAGAGGGAGTAAAGCGTATGCCAACCTCCTCAGCAGCATGTGGCGTGCACACAGATGGTGGAGGCATGACTACTGAGAGAGTTGTCAAAGCTCTCTCAGGAGCTCCTGGTCCGGGACAAGGCTGCAGTGTGTCTCCCTCGCAGGCAGTCGCATCAAGGTTGCGGCCACAAGCACTCAAGAGGCTACACACTCGAAAGGCGAGAAGGCTGGGAGACAGCGCACTGGAAAGGCAATGAGGCGGTAAATAGAGTCTGATAGAGTCTGCGCTCACAAGCAACGGACAGGAGACTGCGCCTGTGCGGCCCATGCCCACAGCCAGAAGATCTCCGGTGGGGGAGTACTGTCAGGTCTGGGGCCTCCCAGGGCTGGGGTCTGTGACTGTTTTGTGTTTGTGCTTGGATTTTGTGATTGGGTTTTGGGTTTATGGAGTTTTGTGTTTAGTTTGGTTTAAGACCGACCTGCATGGTCAACCCTTCATTTTATCTTGAGGTTCTCCTGTCTCCTGTTTTTAAAGAAATATCTAGTTTTCGAGTTTGGTGAGACCAGTTTTGCTTCATATCTGTAGTGAAAAAAGAAAGAAATAAAATGAAGCACTTTGACGATGAGTGGTGTGTGTAGACCTGCCTTTCATATATATAGCAATTTATATTTTGCAAACAAATCTTAAAGTGTATGCAGACAGATAGAATAGCAAAATAACATGGCAAGAACCCCGTGCATGACAGCCGAAGTATTGGGGAGTTAGATTAGCGCAGTTAGATTAAGTCAGCTCTCCTCGGATACGACGGGCCAGCTGAATCTTTAGGCATGATGGGGACTCTCCTGGTGTGGATGGCACACAGGTTCTTGTTCTCGAACAGACCCACCAAGTCTCGCCTCACTGGCTTCCTGCAGGGCCATGACTGCGGAGCTTTGGAAGTGGAGGTCGGTCTTGAAATCCTGAGCAATCTCACACAGGCGCGGGAAGGGCAGCTTGTGGATCTCTCTCTCTCCACGGTAATGGTGAGTTTCTTCACAACATCGATGGCTAGAGCACTCTTGCAAGCAGCCTTTGTGGCCAGTTGCTTCCTGGGAGCCTTAACACCGGTGAATTTGTGAGTGGTCTGCTTTGTTCTTGCCATGGTAGCCATGAGATAAAATAGTGAAAATAATAACTTTAACTTTATTAATAGATTTATAAAGCACATTTAAAACAACAGATTTGACCAAAGTGCTGTACACTGACATAAGAAAAAGAAGACAATCCAAATACATCAATAAAACAATAAAACCAACATCTAAGCAGATTTAAAAGCCAAGGAAAAGAAATAGGTTTTAAGATAACTCTTAAAAACAGAAAGGGAGTCGGCCTGCCTGATGTACAAAGGCAGTGCCTTCCATAATTTTGGAGCAGCAGCTGAGAAAGCTCTATCACCCCTAAGCGTCCTTCTAGTTTTGGGAACAGCTAAGACCTAAGAGCACGTGGAGGTACATATGGGTGAAGCATTTCAGAAAAATAATGCGGGGCCAGGCCATGAAGACATTTAAAAGCAAATAAAAGATTTTTAAAATCAATCCGAAATCGAATGATGCTAAGACTGGAGTAACGCGCTCGTATTTTTTTGTACCAGTTAAAAGCCGAGCAGCAGCATTTTGGACCAACTGCAACCGGTCAAGTGACCTCTGATTAAGCCCGACATAAAGTGCATTGCAGTAGTCCAAGCGAGTCGTGATAAATGCATGGATCAAAATCTCAAAATGATGCTGAGAAAAACAGGTTTCACTCTGGACAGTTGTCTTAATTTAAAAAAAACTGGATTTGACCACTGAGCTAACCTGTGCCTCACATTTCAATTCACTGTCCAGTCTGACACCCAGATTTCTTGCTGTATGTGTCAAGTATTGGCTTAGCGAACCCAGGTCAATTTTAACTTTGTCACTTGTCCCAAACAACATGACCTCAGTAATTTTTTCATTAAAATGTAGAAAATTCAATGACAGCAATGCTTTGATTTCTGCAATGCATTCGAGTAACTGGATTGCTGAGTACGCATTTTCCTTTTTTAATGGCATAGAAATTTGGCTGTCATCAGCGTAAAAATGGAATGCAATGCCAAATTTACGAGGAATTGACCCCAGAGGAAGCAGGTACAAAGAGAAGAGGAGAGGCCCGAAAATAGAACCTTGAGGTACTCCACACGTGAGAAGCGCTGGAGCAGACTCAGCGACACCAATACGGACACAGAAATCTCTCCCAGTTAGATACGACCTGAACCACCCTAAGACACCACCCTGAATGCCTACCCAGCTATGCAGTCGAGAC
>JBBPDH010222062.1:0-12842 GCA_037974565.1 Clupeocharax schoutedeni | reverse complement strand
ACCTTACTCAGGGTACCTCAGTGGTGCCTAGTGGCCTTGGGGATCGAACCTGGACTTTCTGGTCGCAGGGCGGATGCCTTAATCACTAGGCCATCCAACTGCCCCCAATTAAACTTTATACCTAAAAATGTGATATTTACTACAGGTCTTCTGATTTAAGTTTTGTTTAATTTGGTTGCATTTCTGTTCATAGAAATGTGTCAATTATCATTTACACTGGTACTAGTTCTGTCCACATTAATATATTGAATTGAATTACATATTAATTGAACAATTATTAGAATTAGAATATTTACATTAAATAAAATAACATTTAAACACACACACACACACGCAAACACACACACGCATACGCACACAAGCACATATCCACACACATATACACATACACTCACACACACCAACACACATATACACACACACATAAAACTAGAGCCAGTTTAGTATCTGACCAAAAAAGGGAACCACCTTAAATGACATCATGTTTATTCAAAAAGAGCAAAAAAGTCTTACAGAAATCAAAGGCGAAACTTCTTTTACCGATTTCATTTCTGCCTGTCCTCTGGAGCACAAGAGAAGCTGCACTATCATGAAAGAGTCCAAAGAGAGCAAACACCTCCTGACCAGCAGTGAATAGGATGGGACTCCTTGTATGAGAACCCACCATCAAACAAACTGTACATGATATAAGAGGGTCCAGAAGCATCAGTGTTGCCATTTGGTCATCAAAGCATGTTTTGCTGCTGCCTTTGGTACACTGGACACTTACTTGGTACAGATAAGTATGTTATACCCACATGAATAAAACGTACAGTTTTTGGACATGCTTTGCTGACATTTTACTGGAAACGCACTTAAATATGTTTTCTATCCATTTTAGAGCACAAATTCTATAGGTCTGTACTGGAAAAAATATAACTTTTGCATAACTTTTGTTATATTTCCAAATAAATGTTGCAATTAAACAATAATTGTGCATTAAACTGCACAGAAGTGTTCTCTGCAGGTCATTTTCACTTTGAAAACTATCTTTGCACACCACTGTAGAACATCAATACTGCGCTATCTTTCAGTCGGTTGACTTTATTACATTATTCTCCGACTGACATTAACTATGCTGGGGTTTTATTCATGTGAAAATGATTTACATCCCTGAATCAATTATATTTGGTTATTTTTTGTCCAACTTTCCAAAAAATGTAGCAAATAAACAGTAAACTGTGCAGAAGTGTGTTCTCTGCAGAGGATGGGTCATTTTCACGCAGAAAACGAACAAAACTTTGCCCAGGGCCGCCAAAACTTTTGCACACCACTGTAGAACGTCAATACAGTTTTGTGTCTGAGTTTGTTGATTTATTATCCTACTGATTGCCTGGCAATTATTATGTTGATGATTTATTCATGCGGAAATGAAGTGCACCCCTAAATCAAGTCAAATTGGTTCTCGTAGCTTCAGACGTGCTGGTGAAGTTCATGTTGACTGTGAGATGAACCACTGCAGAACCTGCTCCTTGTTCTCTTCCAGCCATTTGATTTTGGCTGTCGTCTTCTCAATGGCCTGCTTCAGCGCCTGCGTCCCCGAGCCAAAGCCAACGTCGCTGTTTTCCGTTTGGAATTGTTTTAGCTGTACAGCACAGAAACACATTAGATAGTGTCTGATTTAACATGCCAAGATCAGTCATGGGAGGATGATTGGAGAATTTCCACCCAGCTCTCAGAAAACTCCTTTTATGCCAGTACACATTAGCCAAACTCTATACTATATACTATAACTTGCCTAAGCAGCATAGAAAAACTTTATATTTTATCATCTATAGTATCTAATTAAATAAATGAATAATCAGCAACATGCACAGACTTTCAAAATTACATTTCAGGATAGTTTGTATCAAGATTTTTCATTAACACAGGCAAATGTAACGTTTGCAGAATTTATTTTAAGGGTATGTATGTTGTAATTTACAGGGACATTTTTTGATGAAAGAGCCAGGAGCTGAATATTAATCCTTAAGTCCTTAAACACTGACCCTGCCAGTAGAATACTGGGCTTAAAACATTAATAATCTGGCTCCAGAGCGGTGTGACCATCTAAATGTAGACAAACTCTCAGCAGGTCTTGAGATAATGGGCAACATAATGGTTTAGGACAGTGAGATTTTCTATGTTTGCATGTTTATATTTAGTAATCTACACTAAATTTTCTTTCTTTGCTAACAAATCCATTTACAATATGTACATATGTACCTTTATTAGCCAGATATCTTCCTTTTTGTTTCATCACTACTGACTTATAAAAAGCCAGCTAATATAATTATAATGTGGATATTAGATTTTTTTCAAGCTATTGATTCACAGTCAATGGAATGAAACAGCTAACTTTGCATTTAAAGTTGAAAGACAGTATTAGGGCTCGGCCAGTGGCCGGTAAGGGCCACTGTTTGGTTTGGTTTTTGGGGCTTTATTTTGGTATTTTGTGCATGTTTGTGTCTTGTTTCACAGTTTCAGGTGCCTTGTGTTTAGTTTAGTGATTATGCTTTGAGATTGGTTTCTGTCTGAGTCTGTCTGTGTATTTCAGTTCAGTTTGTGTGGACCTCTGTATCAGTCCATCACCCTTATCACCCTTAACACCCTTGTCACCCGGATCACGCTCTTTATGTTTTGCTTTGTAAATAAAGAGAGCACAGAAATGGATGCCTGCCTGCCTGCCTGTCTTCCATGGGGAAAAGCGGGGTCACCCCCACAGCCGTGACAGAAAAATGTGACTCCAACCAGTTGATAGGATGTCAGACATGCACTGTTACAGATGATTTCATATTATAAAGAAAACTTGTTTTATTTGACATGTTTTCATTAATTGTCAAATAACAACCATATCCATTAATAACAACTTTTCAATGCTTAACAATCTGCAGTTTATGAAATCAATGTTGTGCAAAATGTTTTGACTGGTAGTGAACAATGCCTGCCCTCCAGAGAAAGTTGAAGTTAACAGTACCTGACTGAGCTCGAAAGGTGTGCAGAATCTGGCCGTAACGTCACTTATCAGGTTGGAGAATGAAAATGATCCAGATCCATACCTAGCAAACAAACAGTATATATGAAGAACATTCTCAGACTCCATGTGCACAATTTTATTTTTAACAGTTTCATACTGGATTTAGCACTCTTACGCTTTAAACAGGTACTTCCAATTTGCTCTGACAAAATTCCACGCCAGAGGTTGGCCAACAATGTTACCGCTGATGGATCCTATCGTGGACGTTGCATCCTGCTTGCGTATCTTTTCAGGATTCAAAGTGTATTCAAGGTACCTTTAAAAAAAAAAGAAATTGACAACAAGACATGCAAAACATCCACACACATACACACATTTTTACACATATACACACCCTGATTGGCTTCCCTGTATTGTATGTATTTACATATGTTTACATATGTGTGTTTTCATGTGTGTGTGTGTGCGTGTGTGTGTGTTAGAGCATTAACAGAAAAGCTGACAAGTCGACTACAGAGGCACGTGTTTTTTTCCTCTCTGTGCGCTGATTGGCTTAAACTGATATGCGTTCCTTGGTTTAACCAATTATTATAGTCCTTTCATTAAAAAAGGTGCAGAGGTGTTGGCACGAGTGGAATCTAAACATAAGACAACAACAAAATACGAGACATGGCAGCAGAGAAGACAGACACACATCACATGTGTACTTCACTCTAGACCCATAAACAGCACGGAGACCTGCACAACCTGCAAGTCAGTGTTAAAGTACAGTAACAGTGCCGACACTCTGCACGGGCATCGAAATGTCATCCACTGGCTAACATGGCTAATGCTAGCACTGCAGAGAGTCATCCAGTCCAGAGGATGCTGAGTGGCTGCCACAGCTTAAGCTGTTCCCACTTTCTGTTGTGCACCTAAATTTACCAGAAAATTCGATGTTTTATGTTTTGATTTGCTGTGTTTAATTGTCATGTTGACTGTTAATGTTACAGAGAAATTTAATAAAAGTTGCTCAATGTTGGACGCCTGTGTTCCTCCGCTGCGTGTATGATGACGTCATCAAATGAGTAGTCGACTCAACTTTGACTTTGTTGACGGGAAAAAATCGGAAGTAGTTAACGCCCTAGTGTGTGTATATATATTTATCACATTACCCAACTCTTATTATTACTTAGAGTTTAACAGGCTGGTTTTGTTACTGTGTAAATAAGGCTTGTTCGGACTGGCTGCCCTCATTTAAAAAGCAGTTTGGGCTGAAATGTACAAAACAAACAAAAATAGTATAAAATCAATAATAGCCTGCCAACTTCCTTACAGACTGTAGTAACACTTCAGAGGGAACGGGCGGGGCCAGATTGCTGCATGCAGATATGCTATTAAGTTCATGGACTTGAGAGTGGACTGAGGAGGGATTTCTTTATACTAAAAGGCAAGAACAATTCAGTTTCCATGCCACTGGTGCTTCAAATCACCCTCTTATATTTCTAAACACATGGTCTACAGTGAAAATATGCTTTACCTGTTGAGTAACCAGGGCTCTTTGGCGCAGGCCAGAGCTGATCGCAGTTTAACCGCCTCAGATGCTACCGTGGCCTTCTTTAACATCCGCCAGCCAAAGTCCCATTCCTCCACTCCTCCAGCAGCTATGGCGTTGCAATACACAGTGGACCTCAGGTTGGGATGAATCCTAGGAGACATTGACATTGCATGGTTCAGTTTTTCTTAGTATTCTTGGTATGATTTGTGCTTATGTTGTGAAGTGAACCTACACAGGCCTTCTGGGTTTTTATTTGTTCATCAAAGAGTAATTCATTTGCAGAAAAAAAAGTTTTATTTGGTATTATTTCATTCTGCATGTAACATTTGTGCAAAATATGTGCAACTATGTTTTGTAATAATTTCCTTTTAGAAGCATAAAACAGGTTGGCCGTCTGGTGCAGTAGGTTCACTGCACAATGATGTTGGAACAATATGTGACCAACAATGTCCAAAATAAATAAATAACCAACCAACCAAACAAACAAACAAATAAGAGGGTGCTGGCTTAAAGGAGGTCAATGCCCTGTTGTAGAAGAATTTACAGTGTGGTAGTGATAGGAGCCAGACACCCAAAGCCTCGAAATGTGTTTACGAATGTTACATGCAGGACAAAAAAATATCAAAATAATACCATATTTTCAGGTTTTTTACCAATCTGACCATTATCTACATATAAAAACCCAGAAGGTATGTATAGGTTCACTTGTGTCTTTGTGTTGCAAATAAACCAATGAAATATGTGTTGGAGATTGTGATCCCTGGTTCCATTCACCAATACTGTAAAGAATGAGACACTCGTTTTCTATCAAATGCATGTTGTCACCACTTTAACACTCTGTATCGGTTTACGCCCTAGAGTTATGCAGAAATGTTGAAAAAATTATTGGACAATTATTTACACAACTACATGTACACTCCATATTGACAGATTATTACCACCAATAGCATTGTCCTTAAGTGATTAACTGATTTATTGTTATAAAACATACTTATTGTTATCAGGTTCCCGCATCCATTGTCTGAACAAGCTTCTGGTGAGATCACGACATCCCTGCACATCGGTTTTGCACGCTAATGACAGAGCGATGATTTGTGTGAACCTGAGCATGAGGAGATAAAACACCATAAACATGTTTTTTGCACATGTAAGCTAGTATGATTGAGATCATGATGAGAAACATTGGAAAATACAGTAAAACATTACTGGTCATTGTGGCCTGGAGGCACAGTCATCCAGTTCTCAGTAACACTGCCAAAATGGTCAAACAGAGGCTTGACCTGTTTCCTAAGGTAGGCCTATAAAGAAACAGACGACTGTGACATTGGTCTCACTCGGATCTCATGGAGACGTTTGAACCTCAAAGTGGTCTTTCTGATGCCTGCCAGATATGAGCCCACCTGCATCGCTCCGTAAACCTCACTGCGATCAAACACGAGGAATAACGAGCTGAGACTCCGGAGCGCCGCCTCCCATGGGATGTACTCTCTCTCCATCGAGAGATATTTCGTCGTTCTCAGAGCAAGAGTGATGTTAATGATAGACGCTCTGAAAACAAATGAAAAGTGTGCTAGCTTTCAAAGTACTTTCAGAGAGGCTATAATTAATTCATATGCAGATTTGATTGTACTCATCTTACCTAGCTAGGTTAAAAGCATCATCCAGAATTTGTGCTCTGTTTATCACCGGTATTGTCTAAGTAGACAAAACAAGAATTGCTTTCAGAACATATGCAATTTTCACAATATTAAACAAAATGTGATCATTATTTCAGATGGATTAGTGTTACAAGGAGAGGCTCTGCATTTACATTTATGTGAGCGACATGCAATTGATACGTACTGTCAATTCATACTGAATTAAAATCACTAATACTGCGTGTCATTTCTTGAATTGCAGTTGCTCCACGGTTTAATTTAATTACACTACAGATTTCTGTGTAAGAATATCAATATTTCAGAAATATTTATTATTCATGGCATTGTTCAGGCTCCAATTGCTTCACCTGGTGATTGGATCTCAGTTGATTGAGGAGCCGCTCCCAGTTGTCAGGGTCGTAGTTGACTCTGTAGTATCCGGAAACATTTACATTGGCCAAAACCCATTCGCCTCTGCTGGCCTTCATAGGTTTGTGAAGAGCTTGGAGGAACGGGGAACAAAACAATGGGATGTTAAAATGCAAAGATCTTTTGAAACAATATGGCAAGCTGGGCTATGATTATTGACACTTTCTCAAATTTAGCTGTTAATCGGCCTGTGTTCTACAGCAGAATGTGGCTAAGCACTAAAACGCTGAAGGAGATTTTGTTAAGCACTGCGAGAAATAAAAACTGGGTCAAAATTACTTAATTATAACTGTCATTCTTTTAAAATGGCACTCTTCACATTCATTCTGGATAAAAAAAATTACGTAAGAGTAATTTTTATTATGGTAAGACTGTAACATGCTCCACATTCATACTGGATTAAAAAAACTACACACTGCAGATTCATACCGATTTAAAATCACTCCACAGTTACTACAGTCAAACTATACAAGCTGTCTTTTACTGTAAACATGGAAAGATAATGTTCTGTTAACACTGTGAATGTAAATTGTAAAACTACACACACTGCAGATTCATACTGGATTCAAATGCAATCATTTTAATTATTGTTATAACTACACAATTGTAAGTAAAACTACAAATAATTATGCAAGTATTCTTATTCCTAAGAATATATTCATTGTGTCACCAGATAAAACACATTCAGCTCATACAGCGCCTTTGTGTTTCCTATACCCAAGCCTAAAAAAGAGTAATACAGTTAGGGCTTAAGTAGTGGAGGAGCCTGGAGTACCTGATTTCTGAAGCAGCCAGAACTGATCTTGTTCTACACCTCTCTTCATCCATTTGATTGGTACAAACCACTCATAGCTTGAACACAAAGGGTTGAAACACAGACCATGACAATAATTGTTGTACTCAAGTTCCTACAGTTGCTTCATGTAGTAGCAACAGCTAGTGCCTCCTACTTGAATTCAGATGGCCTTTCCACCACAGAGTTTGGCTCCATAAGGAAGTGCTTCTGGCTCACGTTTCCCGTCCGGGTATCGATGGTGACCACTGGGAAGCCCATCTGGAGAATCCAGCGATTCATGATGTCATGAACCCTGTGTGGCAACTTCAGTTGGGGTGTATCGTCTACTGCCTGGAGAAGACATTATATTCGTTAACTCCTCATGAAGAACAGCAAGGCTGAGTGGAGCAGATCTACCGATTCCACAAATCCTGCCCTCTGTGGCTACTTACCTTCTGAAGATGATCCCAAAGGTCTGAATACACAGAGTTCCCAAAAGCAAAGCGATTCAGGTACAACTGTAGGAAGGAATGTGAAAAAGATCATAAATTTTAAAGTGAAATCCCTATTGACCCCATAACTTATGAAAAGTAGGATAACTGTAAGGCTTACGCTAAGACCCTTGGCAAAGACAGGCTCGGTCAGGAATTCAGAGAGCATCCTGAGCACCGCAGCCCCCTGTAATAACAAGCACATGCAAATTTCCATCTCAAAATGGTCCACAGCGACTTTCACTGTTGCTTAATGAGGTGCAGTTTCAAGGAGTTCTCAAGGAGTTCGCACTCTGGCTGACTCCTCCACAGCTTTCTTCAGATCTAGATATACTGGTTACCCGGTCAAAGTAAATGCAAGCAGTGTTTAGAACCTCCTACTAAATTCGGAGTCTACTGAACCCCATTTAACATTTAATGTATCTAAATAAATAAGTGACTTTTTGGCTTCATATGAAATACCTATTCCTTATTTAATGGGGACATCCTAGGTCATCACATAATTAACAGGACAATACGTATTCAATGTCCTGTACACATTTTATATGGATCAGTGTTTAATCCCTGGCTGTTTAATAAAACATAACTTTTAAAAATTCAAGAAATTCTAACATTTGTTTTGGCAGCTGTTGTATGTCATTTTAAAATCTTCAAAAAATGTCCTTCTGCTTCATGAGAATAACTGCATATAATCAGGAGTGTGAGAACTTCATGACATTGGGGAGGTAAAATATAATTTGCCCCAAAACTTTGATATTTGCTGCACAGTGAGTGCTTTATTACATTTTTGTTTTATTTAAAGCATGATTTAGGTTACCAAAGTACCTGACATATAAACATGTATTTTAAACATTTTCTGGAGGTTTAAGTTGCTGGAGTCAAATTGGCCGCAAGCATAAATGAGTAAATTTGGACATGAAATTTGAAATTAGAATGATCATTTCAACTGTACACAGTTTTCCCCATATATAGATCTTTCGCGATGAGTTTAATGATCCCAGGACCTTCTAGCATGAGATGATAGTGCTGCCTGATACAATTAACCAGAGCCCGCTTAATTCCTGTTCTTCCCATTACACCAAAAACATGAAGGCAAACACTGGAGGACTCTCAAGCTTAAATGTAACACATTAAATATTCAACAGATACTTAACAGTAACATTTTTCTCCACCGTAAACTGTTTTTGTGCAGTAATTACTGCTACTGAGTGTCGATCAGCTTATCGGCTGGGTGTTATTCACTGAATGCACACTGTTAGAAAGTCCTATGAATGCTAATTAGGACAGCAGTGTTGAATTACTTCCCATTGCAGCCTGTTTCTCTCACTCTGTGACAGCAGGTCTGCATCAAAATCCCAGCCTGTCATCCTGTCCTAATTTTCTGGTGATATAAATCACCAATGTCAGCATTTGATTTGAAATTCAAGCCTGTTTTGTTTTATTTGTTCTTTATTTGGTAGAAATGGTAGAAACACTCAAGGCTGTGCGTTATCATTAATAACATCACAGCTGCGATGATCAGTGACCAGATTCAGTTATTAAACAATGTGCAGCTCTACATTAAATCTCCATAGGAACCCATTCATTTTGAAGTGCCCTCTAGTGTATGTAAATCTCCTTTCTCTAAATTATCTGTTTATACTTCACTAATTAACAGTGTGGAAATGTTCTGGCTTAAATCATCTCACCTTCACCTCAAAGAGGTAAAGTAATCTCCAAGCCATGTGAAGCTATATGACTTAAAAGTCCAGCACATAGCTAACAACACCACTAGCTGTTATCTTGACATTTGTACATGTCTATTTTATGATGACTGAAGTTTTCAGTGTGTTTCATGCTAAATAGTGTTGTTATACTTCCTTCATTACATGTTAGCTATATTAGCCTTGTAGCTCCAGCACCAAAGTCTAAAACTTGTTTGTTCGACTGAATTAGGAGTAAGGAGGAGTTTTTTCACGTATTTTCAAAATAGCTTTTTTTGTACCTTGCTGTAAGATATGGTGTTGAACATTTGACTGATTTCCGCTGGCTTGTTGACCTCCTCCTCTCTGCAAGACAGTGGATGGGAAGAGACCAGGCTGTCTACAGCGAACGCACGATAAATGTCATACAGTATGATCTGGTCTTTCTGTGGAAAAAAAGAGCTTAGTCACTTCCAGAACAGAAGCCCATTGATGGTGAAAATCATAGACTCAAAGCTTAACCAGTGATGACGAAAGCATGGCATCATGCTAGTTTTAGTTTAAGTAGAATCAAAATGTTCAATCAGTGTGTTTAGAAGTAGAAAATTAGTTAGTTTTTTTTTTTAAAATTTAATTAAATGTTATGTCACACTTTATTGTGTGCTGTCTTTGTGACTTAACTGCCTGTGGTGTCTGGCATAAACCCCACAATGTGAGTATAATATGTGGGAGAACTTGGAGAAGAGCCACATCCTTGCTAGAATTCAGCAGTACTCACAAATGCATATAATCATGCATTCACTCTCCCTGCAGTGCAGTAACAATACTACTGTTTTATGGTCATATGATCTACAGGAAATGCTATTTTATCTTTATTCCTTTAGAGCTGTTTGGCTGCTGAAAGTTCAAATCTCTGGTCAAATTCAGTACATTTAGAGGGGGATGAAAATGGTGTTTGTGGATTTTTTTCCCTGAAAATTAAACTAAAAAATGAAATTCAAATGAAAAGCAGTTGTGCCCAAATGCACAATAACGCATACAAATGCCTCCTTTAAGTTTGTTCATAAGGGTGTCAAAGATTTTGCATATAATTACATTTACTCAGAAATTACTATTATGTATTTCTACTTCTTCTTTGAGCTTTCCTCTGAGCTTCAGCCTAGCCTTTGGAACCACTAAGGTCAGGTGATCAGCAGACCTTAGGGACCGTGAGGGAACATAGAGCTGAAGCAAGTCAGAAAGGTAGGATGGATCAAGACCATTCAGACATTTATACGTTAAAAGGAGAATTTTTAAATCGATCCTATAACGCACCGGGAGCCAGTGAAGACTGAATAAAATTGGTGAGATGTCTTTATGCCTGCGTGTCCCCGTTAACAGACGAGCAGCAGCATTTTGGACTAGCTGAAGGCGAGAAAGGGCTGCCTGACTAATCCCAACATAAAGGGCATTACAGTAGTCCAGGTGGGTTGTTATAAATGCATGAATCACCTTTACAAAGTCTTTCTGTCTCTGTACAGGCTTTAGCTTGGCGATCTGCCTTAAACCACAGCACCAACTTGCGTGTCAAGTTTAAAATCACAAGTATTTCTAGTATTAATCTAATAATTTAATAGATCAGAATAGTTCATATGCCTTATGCTCTGATGTTTGTCAGATGTAGCAGTATTAACCAAGGGTAGAAAATGAAGATATTTAGTTTGAAGAAATGAAGATATGAAGAAGTTCCATCAGACAAAAGAAAACCTGTCGCCAAATTGAGCATCAGCACTGCAGAGGCGAGTGAGCTGGCAAGCCAGCCAAGACTGGAGCAGAGGGAGCTCTGATCCTACAGAGTCGTCCACAAATCATTACGGAACTAACGCTGTAATTATCATCTGATTACATCGACGCGTTCAATCAGTTTGTCACAAATGGAGAGAGAAACTGGCCCATTAGACATTCTTACAATGTTCCAGGTTGGCTCTGCGTAGTCTGCACCAAGATACTCCACATATGATGCGAACCCTTCGTTTAGCCACAGATCGTTCCACCACTTCAGAGTCACCAGATTTCCAAACCACTGCAGGCCAGAAACCACATCGACTGCAGAGTTACGACAAGCAAAAATAATAACAGTGACTTTCAAAAGCTGGATTGTTACACACCATATGAGCAAGCTCATGAGAAACAACGGTCACGATTCTCTGCTTGTTGCCATTGGCAGAGGTTTTGGGATCGTAAAGCAGGGCCGTCTCCCTGTATGTGACAAGGCCCCAGTTTTCCATGGCTCCAGCATGAAAGTCAGGCAGTGCAATCTGGTCTACAAAAGAAGGCCCAGAAGGGCTTGCTTCAGAGTATGGAATTACTGAAATGAGAAAAAGAAAACGTTATGTTGAAAGTACCTGACTTAGGGAGTGGATAGGTTGTGTTGTAGTATTTCTCAAAGAACTCCAGTATTGGCTGGGTGATGCTGAGGGCGTAGTCCCCTTGCCCATCCATGATCGCCTTTCTCCGCGCCCATATACGCACCTTCCAGAAAAGGAAATAATAGGAGGAACAGCCCAAAATAATATTTACACCAATGTCCCCTAATCCCAAACATCATCAGTTCGCCAAGATGTGTTTGGTGTCCAAATTTTGCTCCTTTAGTTTTGCCCCAAAGCTAAGATGCTAATGTAGCAGCCAGCTCAGGATAAATTCCACCATTTTCCCCCCCAAAATTCCTTATAATTAAATAGTTAAGCTGTAACCAGATGTTCCATTCTAGAGGTCAGAATTGATCCCAGTGGTGGTGAATGGAGCCAGATGTCCATAGAGTTAAAGGCCACTAAAAACCTCCTCATAGGATGTTATTATATGGTTGTTATGAATTGGTTGAGTTTTGCGAAGGGTTTGGTAGCTCAGAGGTATACGCAGGACATTGGAGTCAAAATAGTCCCAGAAAAAAACACTTATTTACCATCAGCAGCATACAGATAAGCACACAGGAGAGGTGCAGGTACACTGCTACCTTTAAACAGTAAATAATATTAATATATCTGCAAACTTTGGTGGCATTTGCTTTGTAACTCTGAATGTTTCTGTGTAATGCTGATGGTGATCTAATGAATAATAATAAAATAAGTTTTCTTTGGGGACTGTTTTGCCACATAACACCCTCCATAATAGCCTCCATACCCTCCAAATCTGTGGTTAAAAATGTGTCAGGAATCAAGATGTGTACAGTAACCCCCAACTTATACAGTGGGGCAAAAAAGTATTTAGTCAGCCACCAATTGTGCAAGTTCTCCCACTTAAAAAGATGAGAGAGGCCT
>JBBPDH010222025.1:0-12846 GCA_037974565.1 Clupeocharax schoutedeni | reverse complement strand
CATCATCAGACATGACAAATACATCACACATTTGTACAAAATCCTTATCAATAGCTACTGAATCCTCATCAGCAACCCCAGATGCACAATCAGCAACTCAACCAGTATCAAAAACTTCTGATTCACCAGAAAGTACAGAATTATTAGAAACACTTGCAGTATCTAAAACTACAGAGTCAGTATCAATAATTACAGACACTCAATCAATAATGACCAAACTTTTATCAGAAGGTACTGATTCAAATGCAGAAAATACAGAAACATCAACAATGCCTACAGAAACAAAATGTACAGAATCAATAACAATAGCTACAGACACACAATCAATAACTTCTTTTGATTCATCAACAATTACCAATAACATTTCATTCACAACCACAGAATCATTATCAATAACCACTGAACCTTTATCAGAATCAACTGAATTATCTGCAGTAAATACAGAGTCATCAACAATAACTACAGATGGAAAAATTCCTGAAACATTATCAGAAACTACATACACACAATTAATAACAACTAAGCGTCTATCAGAAACTACTGATCCATCATCAGACAGTACACAATCATCAACTAAACCTACAGAAACAACAAATACTGAAACTTTATCAGAAACTGCTGATTCGTCATCAGAAAGTACAGATTATTCAACAGTTTCCACAGACATTTCATTTACAACTGCAGAATCATTTTCAGGAACTAATGAAACATTATCAGAAACTTCTGCTCCATCATCAGACAGTACAGTCTCATCAACGATAACTACAGAAACAAAAAATACTGAAACATTATCAATAACTACAGATGAACAGTCAATAACACCTGAATCATTAACAAGTTCTGAATCATTACCAATAACTACAGGCACACAATCAATAACTACTGAACCTTTTTCAGAAATGATGGATTCATCTTCAGAAAGTAAAGAATCATCAACAATACATACAGAATCTAAAACTACTGAATTATTATCAATACCTACAGATACACAAATAACAACTACTGACATTTTATCAATAAATACAAATCCTCTGCCAATAATGACCAAAATATTATCAGAAACTACTGATTCATCATCAGAAAGTAAACAATCATCAAATAAACCTACAGAAACAACAACTACTGGAACTTTATCAGAAACTGCTGATTTATCATCAGAAAGTACAGAGTATTCAACAGTTTCCACAGACATTTCATTCACAAATGCAGAATCATTTTCAGGAACTAATGAAACATTATCAGAAACTTCTGCTTCATCATCAGACAGTACAGCCTCATCAACAATACCTACAGAAACAAAAATTACTGAAACCGTATCAATAACTACAGATGAACAGTCAATGACACCTGAATCATTATCAAGTTCTGAATCATTACCAATAACTACAGGCACACAATCAATAACTACTGAAACTTTTTCAGAAATGACTGATTCATCTTCAGAAAATACAGAATCATCAACAATACCTATAGAAACTAAACCTACTGAACCATTATTCATAACTACAGATACACAATCAACAACTACTGACTTTTTATCAATAAATACAAATCCTCTGCCAATAATGACCAAAACATTATCAGAAAGTACTGTTTCATCTTTAGAAAGTAGGGAATCATCAACAATACCTATAGAAACTAAAACTACTGAACCATTATCCATAACTACAGACACACTATCAATAACTACTGAACCATTATCAGAAACTACATACACACAATCAATAACAACTAAGCATCTATCAGAAACTACTGATCCATCAACAGAAATTACACAATCATCAACTAAACCTCCAGAAACAACAACTACTGACACTTTATCAGAAACTGTTGATTTATCATCAGAAAGTACAGAGTATTCAACAGTTTCCACAGACATTTCATTCACAACTGCAGAATCATTTTCAGGAGCTAATGAAACATTATCAGAAACTTCTGCTTCATCATCAGACAATACAGCCTCATCAACAATACTTACAGAAACAAAAATTACTGAAACATTATCAATAACTACAGATGAACAGTCAATGACACATGAATCATCATCAATAACTTCTGAAACACCACCAATAACTACAGGCACACAATCAATAACTACTCACTTTTTATCAATAATTACAGATAGTCAGTCAATGATGACCAAACCTTTATCAGAAACTACTGATACATCATCAGAAAGTACAGAATCATCAACAATACCTATAGAAACGAAAACCACTGAATCATTATCCATAACTACAGACACACAATCAATAACTACTGAAACATTATTAGAGAGTACAGAGTCATCAACTATTACCACAAATAATTTATTCACAACCACAGAATGTACAAAATCAACAATACCTACAGATACAAAAACAACCGAACCTTTTACAGAAACGACTGATTCATCTTCAGAAAGTCAAGAATCATTAACAATACCTGCACTATCTATAACTACTGAATCATTATCAATACCTAGAGATTCTCAGTCAATAGTAACCAAATCTTTATCAGAAAGTACTGATTCATCTTCAGAAAATACAGAATCATCAATAATACCTATAGAAACTAAAACTACTAAACCATTATCCATAACTACTGATGCACAGTCAATAACAGCTGAACCATTATCAGAAAGTAAAGAGTCTCCACTTACCACAAATAATTTGTTCACAACTATGGAATCATTAGTGATAAGTTCTAAATCATCAAATACAATATCAACTGTAGCTTCATTAACTACACAAATATCAATTACTACTGACTATTTATCAATAAGTTCAGATTCCAACACATTTGCAGCATCTTCAACTGAAACTACAGATTCATCACCAGCAACGACAGTTATACCAACAATAACTAATTCGCCATCAGATACATATACATCTTTGAATACTAAATATATTTCAGTCACAAATACTGAATCAGTTTTAATAACAAATGATATCACAACCACCCTTTCGACAACAGCTGAAACATCACCAATAACAACTGATACCACAGAAACTCCAACAACAGCTGAACCATCATCAATGACAACAGATACCACAGGCATCCCTCCAATAACAGCTGAACCATCACCAATAACAAGAGATACTACAGACACCCCTCCAACAACAACTGAACCATCACTGATTAAAGTGGATACCACAGACACCACTCCAACAACAGCAGAACCATCACCAACAACAACAGATAGCACAGACACCCCTCCAACAACAGTCAAATCATCATTGATACCAGTGTATATAACAGATACCCCTCCAACAACAGCTGAATCATCACCAATAGCAATGGTTACCACAGACATCCCTCCAACAACACCTGAACCATCACCAGTAGCAACAGATACCACTGACACCCTTCTAAAAACAGCTGAACCATCATCGATTCCAGTGGTGACCACAGATACCACTCCAACAACAATCAAACCATCACTGATACCAATGGATACCACAGACATCCCTCCAACAACAGACACATCACCAATAGCATCAGATATCACATACACCCCTTTAACATCAGCTGAACCATTGCCAAAAACAACAGCTACCACAGACACCCCTCCAACAGCTGCTGAACCATCACCTATAGCAATAGACACCACAGACACCCCTCCAACAACAGCTAAACCATTGTCAATAACAGTTACCACAGACACCCCTCCAACAACAGCTGAACCATCACCAATAGCAATGGATACCACAGACACCCTTGCAACAACAGCTGAACCATCATCAGTAACAACAGATACCACAGTCACCCCTCCAACAGGTGAACCAATAATAAATGATACTATAACCACACTTCTACCAACAACTGAACTGTCACCAGCAACAACATATATCAAAGACACCACTCCAACAACTGAACTCTCATCATTAAAAACAGCCGAACCACCATCAGTGACATCGGATACCACAACCTCCCTGCTGACAACTGACCTCCTACCGATAACAGCGGATAACACAACCACCCTCCTGACAACTGAACTCCCACTGATAACAACGGATACCACAACCACCCTCTTGACAAGTGAACTCCCAGTAATAACAACAGATACCACAACCACCCTCCTGACAACGGAACTCCCACCGATAACAACGGATACCACAACCACCCCCCTGACAACTGAACTCCCACCAATAACAACGGATATCCCAACCATCTTTCTGACAACTGAACTCCCATTAATAGCAACAGAGACCACAACCACTCTCCTGACAGCTGATTTCCCACCAATAACAACAGATACCACAACCACCCTCTTGACAACTGAACTCCCACTAATAACAACAGATATCACAACCACCCTACTGACAACTGAACTCCCATTAATAGCAACAGAGACCACAACCACTCTCCTGACAGCTGATTTCCCACCAGTAACAACAGATACCACAACCACCCTGCTGACAACTGAACTCCCACCAATAACAACAGATACCAGAACCACCCTCCCGACAACTAAACTCCCACCAATAACAACAACAGATACCACAACCACCCTCCTGAGAAAAGAACTCCCACCAATAACAACGGATATCCCAACCATCTTTCTGACAACTGAACTCCCATTAATAGCAACAGAGACCACAACCACTCTCCTGACAGCTGAATTCACACCAGTAACAACAGATACCACTACCACCCTCCTGACAACTGAACACACTTCAGCCACTTCTCCCACAAACACCTTGCCAACAAGCACATCCCCAACAACAACCACCTTTGCAACCACCATACCAACCACCCCTTCAACCACTTCTCCAACAACAACCACTATCAGCACCACAACAACCTCACCAACAACCCCTTCAACCACTTCCCTAACCTCAACCACCTCACCACCAACAACCACCTCACCAACAACCACTACCAGCACCACAACCACCTCAGCAACAACCCCCTCAACCACTTCCCCAACAACCACCACCACAAGCACCTCACCAACAACCCCTTCAACCACTTCAACAACAATCACTTCACCAACAACCACTACCAGCACCACAATAACCTCAACAACAACCCCCTCAACCACTTCCCCATCAACAACCACAACCACCTCACCAACAACCCCTTCAACCACTTCAACAACAACCACCTTACCAACAACCACTACCAGCACCACAATAACCTCAACAACAAAAACCCCCTCAACTACTTCCCCATCAACCACCACAACAACAACCACCTCACCAACAACCATTACCAGCACCACAACCACCTCACCAGTAACCACTACCAGCACCACAACAACCTCACCAACAACCCCATTAATCACTTCCCCAACAACCGCCTCACCAACAACCACTACCAGCACCACAACCACCTCACCAACAACCCCTTCGACCATTTCCTCAACAGCAACCACCATCACAACCACCACGCCAACAACACCCACCTCATCAACAACCACTACCAGCACCACAATCACCTCACCAACAACCCCCTCAACCACTTCCCCAACAACAACAACCTTACCAACAATTACTACCAGCACCACAACAACCTCACCAGCAACCCCCTCAACCACTTTCCCAACAAACAACAGGACCACAACCACCTCACCAACAACCACTTCAACCACTTCTCCAACAACAGCCACCTTCACAACAAACTCACCAACCTCTTCAACTCTATCGGCACCTGCAGCCCAACTGACGTCAACTCCAGCGCCAAGTATTGTTTGTCTTATCTTCTCCATTGCCTAGAATCATTCAGAGAACTTCAAGTTCTCCAGACATGATAGAACAATTTTATACATACCATCTAGGTTACACTTTATTGTTAGTAATTTTATGCCTGTTTTGGTTTTCTAGACTTCACATTTGCTGCAGCTGTTATTAGGATGAGATCTTTCACCGAACTGGACAACAATACAATTATTACCATCATAGATGACGTAAGGCTCCTATAAGATAAGATATTTGGTCTTTATGTTTATATTTTCATTTTATGTGTATTATAATATTATAATTGTTCATACTCCCTCCATATGATAAAAAAATATTATACATGTATATACACTGAACAAAAATATAAACGCAACACTTTTGTTTTTGCTCCCATTTTTCATGAGCTGAACTCAAAGATCTGAAACATTTTTTACACAAAAGACCTATGACTCTCAAATATTGTTCACAAATCTGTCTAAAAAACTAGACAGCATGAAAACTGCAAAGGTGTTCCTTAGACACCCCACAATAAATGACCACCCAGAAATGTGCACAGTTTTAGGAGGGGTCAGAAAACCAATCAGTATCTGGTGTGGCCACCATTTGCCTCACGCAGTTCAACACATCTCTGTTGTATAGAGTTGATCAGGTTGTTGATTGTGTGCTGTGGAATGTTGGTCCACTCTTATTCAGTAGCTGTGCAAAGTTGCTAAACTGGAACACGCTGCCGTATACACCAATCCAGAGCATCCCAAACATGCTCAATAGGTGACATGTCCGGTGAGAATTGAAACTGAAAATCAGTTCAGTCCTTGTATGCATAAGAACATATATATATATCCATATACAGTTTCCCCCGGAATTTGCATAATCGAAACCCTAAACACTTAAATTTCCTTTTAAACTCTACGAGAAACTATTCTGCATGGACTGCAGCTGCCAGAGATGCATCACAGGGCACCAGCCAATCTGCAGCAAGGAGAAAAATTAGCATTCTCAAATTGGCTACTTTCAAATCTCCCGCCTCTACGTACAGCAGAATTTCACCATCCCAAGACATCTTTCTCTGTGTTTCTCTCCACAGTACCGAAACATTTATAGTAGAGATGCTCCGATCAGCATTTTTGGGGCCGATCACCAATTACCCATCACCAAGATCGTGATCTGCCGATCGCCGATCACTGCCAATCATGGAATGGGAGGGGAATGAGAATCTTTTATCTATAATCTAGCAGAGTTGGCACCGTTTGTAGGAATGAAACCAACTCTAAATTAAGCATATTGAAAAAAAGAGAGAGGGAGGGAGACGATTGGCAGCTTCCGGAAAGAGTCGCGAACGAGAGAGAGAGAAAAAGAAAGAGAGAGTGGGGCACATAGAACGTGAGAGAGAGAGAGCGACAGATAGAGAGAGAAACAGAGAGAGAGAAACAGGTTTAAAACAGGCGCAATCTGGAAAAGTCACGAACAAGAGAGAGGCACAGAGAGAAAGCGCGCGTGAGAGAGAGAGCAACAGAGAGAGAGAGAGAAAGAGAGAGAGAGAGAGAGAAACAGATTTAAAACGGGCGCAATCCGGAAAAGTCACGAACGAGAGAGAGAGGCACAGAGAGAGCGTGTGCGAGAGAGAGAGTGACAGAGAGAGAGAGAGACTAAGACAGACAGAGAGAAAGAGAGTAAATCTGCGCTAAAATATCAAGGTGAAAGTCATCGTAGCTTAGGGACACTTTGAAAAACTTCCAGACGGGAGAACTCATGTTGCCACTGGTAAGCTCCACTCTGCTGTTGTTTACCGGTGCGCTGTGCTACACGTGTGAAAAAGTCGCACTAGTAATTTATGTCAGTGATCGGCTTTTTTGATTGGCGCTTTTGGGGTTCGCCGATCAAGCTGTTTTTAGCCAATATCGTCCGATCATGATCTGTGGCCAATCAATCGGAGCATCACTAATTTATAGTTATATATAGCTGAATTTACGTTAATATTTATGTTACAAAATTAGTGAATTATATATTTACTTAGCACTAAAATGCATGAAAAATTATATATTGCTGATCCATTATATAAATGGAAAATGACTTATAATGATATGTTCATTGTTTATATACCACAAAAAAGAACAATATTTGTGAAAAAGACTCTTCATTTTTTTATTGCAGTTTGCCAGACAGATTCAGGCTCAGGTTAATGGAACCATCAAGATCAGAGTCAGGAAGATAACGAAAGTAACTCCTTGACAACAATCCATCACAACCTGCATGTATAGCTGAGAAAAGACTGAAGACTGGAGTCCTCGGGGCTGATTTGGGAAAATGCTAAAGCTAAAGGATATGTGCACTAGTGTAGAAGAGCATTATTTCGCCACGGTTTGAACCACAGCTGCACCATGTACTGTAAATGTCTGAGAGTCTCTCAGAGTAACATTTGGTTGGAAAGAACTACAGGATGAATGTGTCTACTAACCGTCCCAGAGTGATGGACTCTTTAGTCCAGATTCTACGGGACTTTCTTAGACCCAGCTTTACTTCTCTAGCACTTTAAAGAGTTTGAAAATTAGCTCTGATACTAATATAAATGCATATACTGTATGTATTAGGAAACAAATCTGCACTCTCATACACCAATCAGTCACGACATTAAAGCTACTAACACATTCAATGAAGAACATTGACCATCTGGATACAGTGTCTCCAGTCGAGGGGGACAGGGTGGCAGGGGCTTTATCTTAAAAGCACGAAAAATGGGAGACACTTTGACGAAGTCCACACGGTGCTGGCTTGATGACTGAACTGAACACCTCCTGATGTAAAGTGGTTAGATCCTCCCAAAAGTTCTCCAAGGGAGGAGAACCAGAGAACCGGTGACTGGGTCCTGGACCCCCGAGGTTCACTGATGATCGTGGGGAGTACAGACCAGCCCGTCTGGTTCTCATCCCACTGAAGATCTGCAGTAGAATAAACTACTGAAGAAGTTCATCTGGTCAGAACACACAGTGCAGCGCCGCCTGCTGCGTATGGGCTGTGTAGCTGCAGACCGCTCAGAGTTCCCATGCTGACCCCTGTCCACCACTGAAAGATCCTACAGTGAACACATGAGCACCAGAGCTGGGATCTCAACGGGTCAGAGCTGCTTTGGGTGTTAGGGTGACCAAAGGGGTTTTAATGATTATGTCTGATCAGTGTGTATATTTTAGAGCACTTACTCTCAACAGCTGTATTACTAATTGGAAAATCTAGCAATTATTTCAGTGATTAATTTATTAATTACATATATGCCTATTTATATTTCATACATATATATACATATATATATACATATATATATATTTACAAATTTATGAAATATAAACAGGCATAATTATGAAATATAAAGAGGTTGAACGATTTTTGGTTTGACTGATTAATCTGACCGATATTTGGCCATTTTTACAAAATCTGCATCTGTTGATGTTGCCGCTAATTAAGACCAATTAATCAACATGCACTTACATGGGCAGCCCATGTCACTGCTGTGTAGTCTAAATATATTATTGTGTTATTCCAACTTTGAGGCAAAGTTGCCTACTGTTAGCTTGTCATTAACAAAGTAGCTTACAGATGCCCTGTAACAGCGAACAGCCATCATTCTTATGTTTAGACTCTTTCTCTCTCTCTCTCTCTCTCTCACTGTTTCTGCAGCAGCATCATTGTGTTTGAAGCTGCACAGGAGGTTGTTGAAGAAAACTAAATGCTTAAATGTGTTGTTACACTTAACGACGATTGATGCTGTCAATGCAGTTTATTAAAGTCTTCGCATATGAAAGTGAAAAATAGAAGAGTTTCTCAACATGTCTTGAAAAATATACTCACAATTTAATGCAGTTAGCTGTTCTCATTAAACGTGCCTGGGTGAGGCTTTCACAACCTAATCGCTAGTGAGTGGCTTGTGTAGTCCTTGTGTAGTTATTGTAGATTATGACCATTTGACTAGTTGGTCAAGAAACTGCACCTCCCTTGCCTCCTGAAGCCACACCAACCCCTCCCAAACAACAAAAAATAATCAGCGTAACATGTACTAAACAGATACCCTGATTTCTAAGTATTTGCATCAGGCATAGAAAACACTCATATCGGTCGACCTCTAATATAAATAAAGAAATATAATATAAATAAAGATATATATATATATATATATATATATATGTGTGTGTGTGTGTGTGTGTGTGCGTGTGCGTGTGTATATGCATATGCGTTTATACATATACTGTATAAATACACATAGTTATGCAACTGATTCACTAGATTTTAATATTTTATCTTCTTTCTAATTTTGTCTGAATGTGAAATGAATAAAAATATTTATTTGGATTAATCAACTGCTGCTTGTGTCTTGAAACATAAGGAACACGTGACCAGAGCTGGGAACAACATACAGGTGGCTGGGGTCAGAGAGAGACAAAGGGGACTGCAGGGAGGACCAGGGCCGCACAGGAGGAATACAGGGTTGACACTTGGAACCAGGGGAATCATGGGCTGGGACAGGGAGGGAAGACTGAGGTAGAGAACAGGTAGGGACACAAGGCTGGCAAGGAACATGGAGTGAGGACTTGAACACAGAACAGACATACAGGACAGATATGGACAGGAACACACACAGAGGGGCCACACACACAGAGGGGCCTCACACACAGACAGCCATACAGACAGAACGGGCACACAGGTACAGGAGGGGCCTACAGGGGCAGACAGATACACGGGGGCAGAGACACAAGCTGGGGTACACGCAGACAGGGCAGGGATGAGGGGCCAGACAGGAACACGGAGGACGAGCAGGGAACACACAGCAGCCCAGGACACAAAAGGGGGAACAGGTACACGGACCAGGCGGGAGAACCTAAAGGGTGGACAGGGACACAGAACAGGCACAAATGCACATAGAGCACAGCATCCTCAGCATAATGCTGGCATGTAATAAGCAAACAGAAAACCATGAACCAAAAAAGAGTGGCAATGAAAATAAAGCAGGGAATAAAACATGAAGCCTTTTGGTGTAGTCAAGGAAAAGTCCCTGTGAGATATCGGTACTCAGACTAAATCTCACAGCTCAGAAAGCTCCACTGTGTTTAAATGAATTACGGTTACCCAAATTATCAGAAGTAATTTCTCACAATTACATCCCTGATCACACGTTCGGTCTGACCCTCGTTTGGAGCGAACATTGGAGATTGCTCTGGTTGCTTTTCATCAGATTTCTATCAGATACGTCATGAGAAACATTACACCTTGTCTCAATGTTATGCAAGATAGTACAGGCTAGTGTTCTACTGCGTACCACCTTGGGTTCCACCCGCAATTAGTTAAGGCATGCAAAACGCCTCTTTTGGACTCCATGTAAAATCCCAGTTGCGCATCTTGTTTTGCAATGTGCAGAGCTGAAGCCTGCCTACTCTGAATATTTCTCCTCAACCTCAGTCAAGTCATAAACATTCTCCAAACCTGGATGGTGATGCCTTTGAGTCGCTTCTTAAACGAGAAACTGAAAGAGCAGAAGTGCAGATTCATCCGGCAAACGAAGTAATCCTCCAAACTCCCAACTACAACAAACTGAAGTCAGAATCTGTAGCAACTGTAAATGATCCCTTTTTTGCTAACTATTGGACATTTTTGTGTTACAATTATTCAAAACAACCACAGTGCATACGTGCGTCAGGTATTATTTATTTGTTTTAGTCTTTAATGTATTTATTCTTATGATTGAATCTGGCTGTTTACAAATGAAAAACGTTTGTTTATTGTAGTCTTTTCTGTTTCTTCCAATTAAAACATTAGATGGCTATTTGGCTACTGGTACTGTTGGTCTGCCAGGTCTTTACATAGCCAGTAGGCTGCACTGTGGGTTCCATTTAAAGCAATAGTAACCCCGATTTGGCAATCCTAGGCCCAGCTGCTCAAACTATTTAATCTGGATAAAAATGATCCAGATTTTGAAATCACAACACCCTCTCCAACAACCATAACCACCTCACCAAGCACAGGCAGTCTTGCTATCTAGGATCTGGTCATTCATTTAATTTTATCCTGTTTTTTCAAAGCAACACTAGATTGGATCACTTATCTAAATACAGACATTTCAGGAATACCAAACCGGTGCTGTAAATCCAAACCATTTCAAAATTGAATGACAAACAAAAAAATTATTTCCCCACATATGCATGGAGGTTATTTTGAATCATTAAAACAAAAATATGTCCAATACTTAAGGAAATAAGGAACATTCACAGTTCGTCATTGGTACAGAGACCAGGGGGCTCATTTATCAAGCGTGCGCAAGCACAGATCTTGTAAGCACACAAAGTGTGGAATTTAAGAACTTGTGCTTGTGCTTAGATTCTGCCAGCAGTGTTGGGTGCAATATCTCCCTGGTCACAAACTTCATTCAGTTTCTTCACACACGACCGGTTAAGCAGGAATTTCATGCCATTGCAACAAAAAACACAAGCCCAGAGCGAATATAATTATGTGAAGAGAAAGGGGTTTAATTCCCAGCTTCTATGTAACAAGCACACAATATCCTTCTCGAAAAAGTTTATTTTCTTTGCACGCTTCTCCATTAATCCAGCAATAATGGTTACAATATCCACACGGTTATTGTACTTCTGAACAGCTGACTTACTGCGCACAGCAGCATACACTCACCACAACTCCGGGACTCTCACACTGTCACTTTAAACAATGCCACTTCAAGCGAATGTTTGATAAATCTCAGGGCGAGAGAGAGAGAGAGAGAGAGAGAGAGAGAGAAAGACAGAGACAGAGGCTGCATCCGAAATCGTATACTACTTGAGTAGGTACTACATTTAAATTATAACGTACTGCTCTACCATTAAGACATCTGTTCTTACGCACATTCTAAATTTCACTCATACGATCGAAATTAGAATTATTTCTATGCACGCTTGATAAATGAGCCCCCAGGGGTCTCGCAGTAGAGAGACACCTACCCACCTCCTGGAGGTAACCAGAGAGTCTGTTCATCGGCTACGTTAGACAGGAATACTTTAATGAATCATATTTCAGCATATTTATTAAACATTTGAGAAAACAGTATAGTGTTGTTTTATAGTTTAATTGCAGGGTTTACATTTATGGCATTTATCAGACGCTTTTATCCAAAGCGACTTCCAATCCCTAATTACAGGGGGCAGTCTCCCTG
>JBBPDH010221974.1:0-12849 GCA_037974565.1 Clupeocharax schoutedeni | reverse complement strand
GTGCCGTTTGTAGCAGACAAATGTGGGTATTTTGTATAGAAGTTTAAAAACTCTAGCTCAAAAATTTTGTGAGTTATAGGTGGTAAAGCAAAAAGTGTTACAACCATAACCGGTCTCCCCTACTGGATGGATACCATCCAGGTACATTTACGCCCTCCATTGTAAATGTACCCTCAATGGTACAATTAGTGCTTAAGGTCCGGTCGTGTACTTCAAACGAACTTTGAAGGTCCACTACAGGCACAGTCCATATTTTCATGAATTACTGCATGGTTAGTTTTATACACCTGTTAGCAATGTGTGTGGCTGAAACTCCTGAATTCAATCATTAGGAGAGGGGTCCACATATTGTGGGAAAATTGTTATTTGATATTATATTTGCACTATTCTACTGTTCTACTGTTTCACTGATGTCTTTCGGAGAATACACGGTACAAAGATGCAATAGTGCCACCTACTGGCGTAATACTTCTGCTGCCTTACACACACATGAAAATATAATATAAAATATAATATACATACAAATATAATATATTTAATATACACTGATGTTTATTCAACATAAACGAAAACAAACCAAGCCTCATTCTTTAGAACTTTTTGTTGCTTAACTTTGATAACCGTACCGAAGCGTGACCCCAAAACCGAGGTACGTACCGAACCATGACATCTGTGTACCGTTACACCCCTATTGTATATCTTTATTCCTCTTGCTGCATTGAGCATGTTCATGACAAAAGAATTTCTTTCTTATCTTCTTATCTTCTCTTATGTCATGTAGGATTGAGGAACTCACATTTAGAGGGTTTAAGGGGTTAACAAACCTAGTGGCCCAGTTCAGCGTTTCTCACCCAACCCTGGTTGTATTGTATCTTTCCGAGAGCAATAAAATCAACACTCCATTCTTTTCACAGCCATTTTTACAATTTCTCACCTCCTAGATGGAGGCAGGAGTGAGGTTTGCTCTAGTTCTCTGTCATCAGTAACAGGGTACAGCGAGAGGCGGCAGACGGAGAGGAAGAGCCCGAACTGAGTTTTGCTCCATAAATGCTCAGAAGAGACTTAGTTGACTTCCTTACAGCTGGTTGAAGGCTGTATTTTTAGCTGCTGAACGGAAAGGGTCCGTCGGCTGAGTCAGGCAGAGGGATGGAGAGAGCACCGAGATGGAGGGAGTGAAAACAAAACAAAACAAAACAAAAGGTGTGGGGACAGCAGCAGAGGTTGAAGTGGTGGGTCGCTCAGGATGAGGCTGTGCTGCTCTATTTAAAAACCACAGGAGGCTGTGAGTGCTGTCATGGGATGTGTGTGTGTCTGTATGTAGAAAGAGAGAGAGAGAGAGAGGGAGAGATGGAGTGTGTAAGTGTAGAGAAAGAAGGAAATAAGAAACCGCCGCTAGCACCGTACTTCTCATTACACTGCCATCCGGCCCAACCACATACTGCATCAAGCATGGCGGCGAGGACAGCCATCCACTGTGACACTTTATCCTCTGTGTGATCACAGGGGAGATGCTAACAGACAGATTGTCATTTTATTCCCAAAACTAAACTATTCTTCTTTTTTGTAATGCCATAGAACAACCACATTTGGTTCCCTTTAACACACAACACATACTTTTTAAGTACCCATTAAAAGAACATATATTTGTTTTCAAGGGCTGTACATCTAAGGTAAGAACCATTTAGGATGAATGTGCTGAGTGTAATTGATGTGTGCGATTCCTTTCAGCATCAGCAAATTGTAATCTCAGCAAGGTGTATTGAACGCCACATGCACTGTTTTGCAGTATTATTTTATTTGCCGTCTGTATTTTTGCGTCACGGATCTCTCTGGAACTGCCATTGGGTTGGGATGGGTTCCCAAAATCTTAGTACAAATATAATTCTTAAATGGTAGAATGTAGGAGTAGGAAATATTAACATATGCAAGGTAGACTCCAGGGCTAGGACTAGAAAAAAAAACAACAGTGTGGAGATTCTTTGAGCTGCAACTTAAAGAACTAGCATACAACTAACATACTAGCTGCAACTAGCATACACTGGTTTTAAGCTGCATTGTTCATTACTCTGATCACTCCATATAAAACTTGAGCATGAGCAGTTACATATTGTAACGCAATCATTGTCATACATTCTAATGATGTAAATCCGGTGCAGTTCGCTTTTATTTCATAGTGGGCCCTTGAACCTCAATACTGAATGCGAATGTGCATTGCAGACACGCAGATCATAACAAAAGAACAGAAGACATGGTGACAAAGAGGCATTAAAAGTAGAGTGACGTGGATAATTGCTCCTATGTGCAAATTACAGGCTTTCAGATAACCTGACCTGACAGTGCACTGCATGTAAAGCTATTTTAGCAGTAATGGTTCCTGCAATTCCAGTAACTTAATCATCAAGCAGAGGGTAGTGAGTTGTAGCGATCACATTTGTATATGTCTTCTGAGGCCTGCAAACGCCACATTTAGCAGATGGTTTGACGCACACTTTACGTACCATTAAGGAAAACCGAGTGAACTAGAACTGGGATTACTTTAACTCTACATAAATAACTTCTATTTAAACCCATACGAGCCATCAGGTTTGACCAAGAGGTCGCTGTAAGTGCAGGGCATGCAGACCCTCTTTTCAGAAATAATAAACAGCAGTCAAAATGAGAGAGAGAGAGAGATTGAGGAGGAGAGAGAAATAGTTAAAGATGGTAAGAAAGAGAGAGAGATGGTGAGAGACATGAAGAAATCGAGTGATAAAGTGGGCAAGAGAAAGATAAGAGAAAGTGAGAAGGCGTGAAAGAATGAGAGTGGGATAGAAAGAAAATGGGAGACACTGGGAGAAGAAGAGAGAGAGAGGGAGATATAGTCAAAGATAGAGTGAGAGAGGTGAGCGAGATGATGGGAGAGAGAGAGGCAGCTTCAGAGAGATCGAGTCGGCCATCTGCAGCCTCCCACCAAACAAAGACAGCACAGGAAGTCATTCAGCGGCTGCGAGAAACCAGATCTTTATTTGGTTTCTGTCGGTGTTCATCACCCGTGGAAACGGCTGAGGACAGCCAGGTCGGAGAACGAGAAGAGTCACCTCGGGAGAGACAGGAGAGGCAGAAACGTCAGGCTGGGAAAATTTGGATATGAATGCAGAGTTTGAGTTTATCAAGTTCTCGAAGTTTAAAAAGTCTTCAGAGGAAAAAACTTGACTGCCAGAGCAAAAAACAGACTAAAAACCAAAAGCACGCACACAAGAAATAATAACGCTGCAGAATAAACATACATTAACCTATTCCCAACCTAATTTTACAATGAATGTAGCATGAAGTTAAATGCAAGCAATCTTCTATGCAGCCTTTCTTTCTTTTCTAATTAAAGATTTTAACAGCAGGTGGAAAACAGAAAAGCAAAGCAGCTACGCTCCACCAGGACTGTAGATTATGATGATGTTTTTAACACTATAGCAGGTTGGAAAGGTGATTTTAAGGCTTATGTTTAATCGGACATAAGACATGTATCCAACAGAGATGTGGACTGAAATGCTGATTTATCTGGAGAGGCATGGAGAGGTTTCTCTTCCATCAGATGGATGATCTAAAAGTGCTTCAGCAGTGCTTTCAGTGTGGATTTATTTTAAGAGTCTTGAAACATCCCATGTTGATTATTCTGAACCCTATGTGTGAAGCAGGGCCAGTGGGTGATCAGTAGGCCAAATATAGGGGGCATGAAAGAGACTTTGTCATCAGGGGTTAAGAATGAATAGCACAAAAAGGGATGATAGTGCTTTGGGATACTATGCGTGTAATTTGGTGAAATAAGTACATAAATATGGAGTACATACGGTGGTATACTAATGCATAAAAATGGATGATACATAACAAGGGACTCAAAGGTGATGCCTATATGTGCATATGAACATACAAGCAATGTGAATGTATTCAAAATCCTACACAAACACATACACACACACACACACACATACAAACACACGAAAGCACACACACCTCCCTGAGCGGGAGCAGATGTAGGGCATGCGTGTCTGGCCCCGCGGAGAAGGAGGAATGTGGAAGCCTCGTAAGGCACCTCGGATTTTTCCATTCCTGCTGTGTATGCGTCCCATTATCAATTTTATATGAACACTTGGAAAGTCCTGCAGCCGGGCAGGCCTGGGGGCCTTGTGCTGAAGGGCCGCTGCATTCCAGGCCGGGAGGCCTATTCGTGCGGCCCAATGTGGCCCCTTTGTGGCCATGTTAATAGTAACATAAAAATATGCTAGTATGCTCTTTTGCCCACTGCTAAAAAAAGGCAAAGCAGTAGTACTTTTAAGCTGCCAGTCTAACACTATGTAACGAAAGTGTTTTCTTTGTTTGACTGTTCTGGTTGTTTTCCTGCATCTTTGGGCCCAAATCCTACATGGAAAGCCATTTTTTGTTTAGTGATGTTTATGGTTTGGATTTTATATACATACATTCGAGAGAGAGAGAAACGTAAACTACTAACAGATGATGGGATTCACATATCTCCGATGGGATATATTAGTTAGTCCCGGAAGTCGATGTGTTGGAAACAGGAAAACTGGTCAAGCGTAAGGATTTGAACAACAATGACTAGAGCCATACTGTGGACTACAGAACTGGAGCAATGGAAGGGTGGCCCGGTCCTGTTGTCTTTTACACCATATAGATGGCTGGGTACGTATACTGTGATGCACTGTGTTCTGATGCCTTTCAAAGCCAAGATTCACTTTTTCCAGTATTTTGTACAGTAGCTCTTTGGTGGCCAGATGTTATGACCCAGACTATGACCCAGAGATGGGGACTCGAGTCTGAGACTCAGACCCAAATCGCACTTAAATCGCACAAAGAAAGACTCAGACTTGACTTTAGACTCGCCCTCAATGACTCAAGACTTGACTTGGACTCGATGCTGTGACTCGTCATAAACTCATAAACCATGTTAATTTCATGGAATTATTTATTTATATCTCACACTCTTTCCAACGACCCGAAAACCACTCACCTTGCCCTGGTGTCCCATTACTTTTGTCCGAGGTGAACTGTTTTCAGCTAGTAACTGTTTTCGAGGGGTTGTTGGAAAGGGGTCAACGAGCCCCATCTTACTGTGGAGTTCAAATTTAGAGAGAGAGATAAAGTTTAAAACATTTAGATTTAAGATCATTTAAGGCAAATCCTCCATGTTGGTGAGGGTAGATCACAGCCCCGCCCCCTACTAGGCAACAGCCAATTGGAATCGTGGGGTGTGGCCAAATAGCATATCTTCTAAACATTTAGAGCTCAACATTTACAGCTCAAACATCCCACATTTAGAGTCGCCGTTTCAACACATTACCACTCAAAGTCTTGGGACTTGACTTGGACTCGGTAAAACTGACGAACATCTCTGCTATGACCCTGTCATGCTTCACTGGTTGCGTCTTCATTGGTCCAGTTTTGGACTATTTATGCGTGGGTGGGGGTTTTAAGATACGCACCCACCGCCCGTTATCAGAGCCAGTCCAACCTGTAAAAATGTTCTTTAATCAATGACCTAAATCAAGGACATCTGTTGACATGTCAAGATGATCAATATTAATCAGTTCACCTGTCAGTAGTTTTAGTGATGTGGCTGAATGGCATTTATGTATATATTTTACATACAGATTTAGATACAAATGACATTTAGATACAAATTTCTATGACCTCTCTTCCTGGCATCGAAAAATAAAAAAACAAGCATGTGTGTGTGCATGACCGTGAGTGGGGATGTGACGCAAACTCATGGTTTAAAACAATGTTCCTTTGTCAGTCCATAAGTACTTAAAGGGTGGTTAAGGAATATGTGTTTATCCAATGGCAGGCTATAAACGGAGCTGTTGATAGATTTCTGATGTGTCACAAAAGTGGGTGGCTGGTTTAATTTTGTAGTGTGAACATGCTGTTCCCCATCTAGCCGAAGCCAAAGCTGCATTCTTTGTGGCAAGCTGGAGAGGGCCCTGTGTTTGTCCTTGTGGCTGCCATTGTGACAAAAAAATGTCTTTTGCCATTTCATGGCGAGGACTTTCTGAGGTCACAAGTGGGTTCACACCTCTGGTACACACTCTAAAAGCATGAGATGAATTAGCCAAGTCTAGCATACACTGGTTCAGTTTGGTGTTATTTGTCTCTACAGAATCCGCGTGCCCACTCAGACTACGCCTACGTCAGGCATTCTTGAGCAGATTTCGGTTTTGCGTTTCACTATTTGCACCAGATTAGAAACTCCACAAGGCGACTGCTTTAGGTCAAAATGAACTTTCTCAGGCCAAAGTGCCGCTATAATTATTTATTTTTAGTGTTGCTTGGGTGATCCCTTCTATTTTTATCCTGAAAGCCTCCACGATTACAGCAGGACTTTTGCCTCAAATCTGTCACGAGCTCAAGGTTCAACCTTCATTCATAACAGCTACAGCTACACACTAACCACAAGCCTTAACCTGGGTTAAAGAAAGACTGAATGGACCGCAGGTTAGGCCGTAAAGCTCTAATAGGGTTTTTGCTGCCATACTGTTTAAGTATAATGCCCTAATGACTTTATTGATCAAAAACTTTCACAACTAATGATGTTTGATTACGTTTTTTGATTTGGCCTCATCCGTTACCAGCAAATAATTTTAAAAATGGCAAAATGATTTCTACCCTATGCTCAGCACAGTAACATTTAATCAGACAGAAATCGTAAAATTATAATTTCTTTCTGTTTAAGCACAAACGTGTACAGTACTGTGCAAAAGTCTTAGGCACCTGTGCAAATAGTTTGAAGTCATTTCTATCAGCAGTGTGTCATGCCGCCCCCGGCTAGGCGCAGGGGAGCGTGGCTTCTTTCTGCAGCAAAAACAGCTGAATATTAGAATAAATGCAAACAAACAAGCAGTAAAAAGTATCAGGATTTCTTTTCTCTAAACAGTGGTGGATATTCTGTGAGCTGTTAGTAAAACACAGGTTTGGATCCAGGGTTCTGCTCAGGGCCTCCAGTCTTTGGGTGAATGAAAAAAATCCATAATCAGCCCCTAATTTAATCTCCTGCAGTAAAAAGAGCCGAACCAGGGATTTGATGGAGCTGCGGGTAAAACTGGTCTTCCAAGGGGAAAGAGGTCGGGAACTGGTTCAGCAACACTTTAACACAGTAAACTACATTAACACAGTAAACTACATTAACACAGTAAAATACATTAACACAGTAATGGGTGGTTTTCTGTGGTAATGTAGTTTACTGTGTTAATGTAGTTTAGTGTGTTAATGTCGTTTACCGTGTTAATGTCGTTTACTGTGTTAATGTAGTTTACTGTATTAATGTAGTTTACAGTGTTAATGTCGTTTACTGTGTTAATGTCGTTTACTGTGTTAATGTAGTTTACTGTATTAATGCTGTTTACTGTGTTAATGTAGTTTACTGTGTTAATGTAGTTTACTGTGTTAATGTCGTTTACCGTGTTAATGTCGTTTACTGTGTTAATGTAGTTTACTGTATTAATGTAGTTTACAGTGTTAATGTCGTTTACTGTGTTAATGTCGTTTACTGTGTTAATGTAGTTTACTGTATTAATGCTGTTTACTGTGTTAATGTAGTTTACTGTGTTAAGGTAGTTTACTGTGTTAATGTAGTTTGTATTTTTTGTAATGTGAGAGTTTAAACATTAGCTTAACACCACTGCCCAGTAGGAACAGCTTTTAAGTATAATATTCTCAGGGGACTAAGACTTTTGCACAGTACTGTATGTGTAGAGCCTGTGTTGTGCTGCGAGTGTACGTACAGTGACAATCCTGGACATTTTATTGTACTATAACTACTCATTTGCTGAGCATAACATACACGGTTTATATATGTAGCTTATAAAAAGAACAACTGACACATTTTTATTTTTATACTTTCTTTTTTCTATATGTTGAGCTCAGGAAAATGTGCAGAAACATGATGTATGTGTGTTTATTCTCTGTTCATGTGCTGCACATAGACATGTATATTTTATCTTGGAAAATCAACAAAGTTGATCGAACTTTTACGTGCAACTGTACATGAGCACATACACGGAGATCTTACGTTAAACACTTGTTAATGACTTTTGTGAGCTGATTGTTGCACGTTAGGACAGCGAATCTGATCTCTAAAGGTGTTCCCTGAAAGGAACGTAGTTTGACAACCTAGTTTGACGTCTACTAGTCTATTTCTGAAAAAAAACCCAAAAACTTTTGAACCTGCGTTCTTTTACAAGTATCTTTATTATGCAAGTAACTGATTTGATAGTTCATTGATTTGAAATGTAGTACTTAGGTTAAGGCCACTGATACACCTTTTCTACTACACTGGTGCTGGTGTCGGAGCTCAGCAAGAGCCGCATGAGAATACGGGACAGGCCACGCCCACTAAACAGAAACAAACATGGCCCGAACTTAGTTCCTGCTCGCTGGTTATTCTCCAAATTTTGAGGATTTATTATTATTCAGTGGGTTATTACTGTTGAAAAGAACGACAAATTTTTAACAATTTTGTGCAAGACTCCGCCCACCGCTCGTGACATCACGTGTTCTCGCCACGAGACCCGCAGAGTTTAGGCGCCAGTTCGGTGCTTGTTTTAGGACCCGGCACCAATTTTTTTCTGTGGAAAAGCGCAGCACTGGTTCCAAAATTGGGAACCGGCACCGAAACCAGTGCAGTGGAAAAGGAGTATTAGTGATTTATGAGTGAATGGCCAATCCATGCTACTGTAGAATGTATGCTACTATATTATGCATGTTACACAGATGTAGTATCTGTCAAACAGTCTAAGGGTTTAAAATGCTATTCTATGTCACTGATCTGATAGTAACAGTCTTTTCCACTTATTTTATGGTGCAGCAGCTTAAATCATCAATAACAACATCTCCGTAGCCAGACAGAAGGCAAAGTGCATGAAAAAAAAAAATTGCCCACCTTCGCCTGCTCAAAGAGGCCAACTGACAGACTTGACTATGCGGTTTATTTATTTGTTTATTTATTAACTCTCCAAGCCTCCCCTCTCTGATGCCTCTCTATGAGTACAAATAGCCAAATGTGTGTGTTTTTGAACACGGAGGCACATAGAGCACACATAGGGACAAACACATGCATACAGCTGCAGAACACACACTAACATTCATGACCGCTCTTACTGGCACGCATGCTCAGGACTCAGATGAAGGCCAGAAGTGACCTCAGCTTCATAGAGAACCCAGTGTACCTCTCCACCCTAGCTCTTACACACACATACACACACACACACACACACACACACACACATACGTTTTCAAACATTGTCAGGATGTGTGATCATACATAGAGTGTGCACTGGGTTATTCCCAAGTGTGTGTTTGTGTTAGATATTCTTCTGCTTTGTATGTCTGCAAATTTTTGTCCTGAAAATATAGGAAAACAAACACAAAAGCACACACACACACACATAGAGACACATACACGGTCTCCCAGTGGAGTGTGTGCAGCACTCCACCCCAGTGAGACGGCACAGCAGCTGCTGCAGTTACGTAAGAACTGTCAAAATGCTTACACACACATCCATGGCATGGACAAACACACACACACACACACACACACACACAATGGAGCTCAGCAGCATAACCCAGTGACACCTAGCCACTCCCTCTGAAAGGAGGTTCCCACTGTAGAAAACACAAACTAGGGAGAGGGATTCCAACAGGTTATGTAACAGCTGACAAATCTCTCAAGGCTCAAAATGTCATTGGCTATTGAAAATAAAGCAGAAACATGTGAGTCCATAAACGGTCCTTATGGCAGGACAGTAAACAGAGACAACACCAATTTGATAACAGAAATCATTGGATCAAATATCAGAGAAAACAAAGAAGGAATCTGATCCTATTTTGTAACAAGCTGAGCCTAAAACATCCCAGCTTTGCTTGTATCCCAGCTTTGCTTGTCATCTTATGGCAGGAGCCATTTATGGCCTATAATTTTAGGAGTAGTTGATCATAAAATTGTAGTTTTATATATATTTTATATTACTGTAAAATGATAGCATATTTGAAGTCATCGAAATGTCCACAGATTTGAGTTTGTTTTTAATCTGCTGATAATTAGTCTGAGTGGTGTTGGACAAAGAGGCAGAAGTGAAATAATCAGGTTCATCTTAATCTTTTACTGTGAGGTAGAATGCTGACAATAAATATGAATGATATTCTCAAAAAAATGTATTTAGATCTGTGAACAGTAAATGATGTTAGATGATGTTTTTAGATGAAAGGATTGAATAGCAAAATGATTGTGTGTGTTTGTGGTCATTTGGTCATTGTTTTTTCCAAACGTTGTCCAAACGTTGACCAAACGTTGACAAAACTCCACTGTCATGAGCAGACCCTCACTAACTCGCTTCTTCAGAAGCAAACTAATAACTGTTCGCGGAAACCCCCAGATAACCTCCACTTTTTTTTCTCCTTTTTCATGGCAACGTATCATTTTTTATGAATGTAGTGCTAAATTATTAAGAAAAATCTAATTTACTTATTTCAAATAACACACATTTCCATATAAAATATAACTGTATACATTTTTGGTGCTGTCCAGAGAAGACAAAAAAAGCCCATCTTAGAATAGTGAAGTATCTCTTTGATGCTGATTGGCTGCTGCGCCGTGACGCATCTCTGGCAGACGCAGTCCAGCGTTTCCTGCTTGTTCGCAAGAGTTTCGCCTGTATTTTTATTAATGTAACTTTCATTTATTACTGTATTTACCTCCTTATACCAAAGAAAACAACTGCACATACCAAAGAAAACAAAGAAAGCATGAATTACAGTACAGTATATAACTGTACAGTACGAATACAGGATTCTCGTTACTTTTTTAAAGTCAATGAATTAAGCTGAGTTTAAAATTAAAGTAGTTTTGGGGCATATATAGGGTTTATACTAGACAAATAGGCTTTTTAAGACTTTTTTTTCTTTACCACATCATGTTTTTTCATGGATGCTCTTGGAAATGTAAACCCAATGAATGTCTGGGTGTAATGAGAAAAGAGAAACCTGGATCACTAGTTCACGAAATTGCCTGTCTATGGGTTGCCGTTACTCAAAGCCTGCACCAATACAGCGTTCTCTGCCCTGAGTCAGCTGTCAGCATGGAGGTGGTTCCCTAAATCACTGGTCAGTCGGTCTTTGGATAGACTGCCTATAAATAGTGTGGAGACCTTGCCTTCTTTTAAAATGGGCCTTCTTTTCAAAACCTTTTACTCCCAGAATGGTTCAAATACCTTGAGTCCTGATGTCAGAATGGTTGCCTAAGGCACTGGCACCAACATTGTCACAAATTGTTCCATAGGCTAATGGTTTATAAAGCACACTGACCCAAAATGATCCAGTCTTATAGGGTTGCTGTGTTGTACCTGTTTACAGTTTTCAGTGTCGTCATTCAGAGTTCTTCCTCTGGAAACGTACAAAGTCGACTGATAACATCATTTTGGTGGCTTTGTTCAGATCTTACTGCCCCAGTGTGTAAAAGTGTTGCTTTATCACTAGTTCATTATGCTCTTAGGCTCATGAAGAGCTAGGTGTTGCTAAACATTTGAGCTTTTCGGCGGCTTTTGACTGCAGCGTTTATCAAAGTCGTATTTTTATAATCCAGCCTCAGCCCGTGTTGGTCACTCAGAGAACCTCGTTAATACATCTGACTCTCAGGAGGCAGGAGGGGAAAAATTAGAGGGCGGAGGCAGGAATGTGACTGCAGTGGAGAACAAGCTACGGAAACAAATACAACAGGAAGCATTGAGAGGCTGCAGCAAAATCCCAGCAGAGCTGGAAAAACAATTATCCCAGAGGTTCTTGTTAGAGTGTGTGTGTGTGGGGGGGGTTATAGTGCCTCCTACAAGGCCAGGGTATATTGTGAATGAACGTCGTCTCCATGATGCGGCGGCGTCTCTAATGGAAACTCACAACTAGGTTACAGCCGTGTCTCTTGAAACGAACCCCCGGAGCCTGTGGAGCGGATTCCACATGTTGTGACAGACATGGAAACAGCTGCACCTCTTTCCTCTGCCAGTGGCTAGCAAAAGAGAATCTTATTTTTCCAAAGGCGGTTCGAAGCGACAGCAGGCAAAAGGGAATGTTTTTGTGCAATACAGACAGTAAAAGGACTGTGGACTGTGTGTCTTTTCCACAGATAACACTGGGTAGTACGGAAAGATGAGGTGAATTACCCTCTCTTCGCTGGGGAGCATGTTGTTGTGAGAGAGAGAACAGGATTTGGAACCTGAGTAACTTTCCTCCAACACTTTCCGTAGGTGTTAGTGGTAGTTCTTGCCCTGGTAGACAGGACTGCGTGGCAACTTGCTTCTCTGAGCCAGGAAACCTGAGGCAGGCCCCTTCCAATCTGTGAGAGCACACTCTGAGTATATACAGAAACAAAAAAACACTTTCCTTTATCTTCTTGCTATAGAAAGTCACTTGCGTGGGCTTGTGAGAGCGGGTGAGAGAGAGAACTACAGAAAGAGAGACAGAAAGAGAGTCATCCACACCATTGTGGCTGTGTCACTGGAGCTGAATTCACACCTTTTTGTGACCACTTCCCCCGGCGCCACTGACACAGTTCCGGCCTCGCAAATCTTTCACCGTATCCGTCGCCCCACCATCATCCTCTGTGCTCCTGAAAGCCTCTTGGCCTGCAACAAAAACACAACCCGCACTAGGGCTGCACGGTATTAGGAACACATGCGATATGTGATTATGTTGTTGAGTGTTGCCATGGCGATATCACATGTGATAAGGGAGTAATAACTTAGCCTTTATAGTGTTAATGTTTTTCTGCTTTGGATTTGCTGGTAACAGAGACTCCAGACACTGACTAGTCTA
>JBBPDH010221957.1:0-12852 GCA_037974565.1 Clupeocharax schoutedeni | reverse complement strand
TTCTGCCGAATGAACATTGAGACACTGAACCGCTTCAATTTCAATACAAACAAACAGAAAACATGGGGTGTTCTAAAGCTTTTGACCGGTAGTGTATAAATGTACGTGCGTGCGTGTGTGTGTGTGTGATTTTTGCAGCTATATTTATTTACATAAGTTTTGCAGCTCTTCAGTATTTCATGAGGTCATCCATGGACCCAGCAGAAGTGTGTGGGTGAGAGCAAGGTGACTAATAGGAAGAACACACAAGCTAATGAATTGTGGACACAAGGGTAATAGCACAGAGAACCCACCCCCCATACCCCCCCACCCCCCCACACACACACACACATACAGACCAGTTTCAAAGCCACCTCTAACTACACTGAGTGGAGTTAAAAACAGATCTTTGTTTATAAGCAGCCTTTAAATTACAGTAATGAAGCTCAGAAGACAGTTGAGAAGCTCAGAATACAGGCCTGGTCTGTTAATGGAGCAAAGTCAAAAAGGGGTTAGTATTAGTGTTCAGTCTTGGGAAGACGGTGTAATGACAGCAGTGTGGTTTTACCCACAAGATTAAAGGCGTCTCTACTCTGGACTGATTATCAGTGCTGAGATAATACGTGTCATGTCAAACAACAAATTATAGTTAAGCTATGTCTTAGATGTTACTACAGGAGTGAACACGGCCTGCCTCCTACCTGGGGCTTTTTCCATCTTCAGTCCCTTTAGACCACATATCAGAACACCTGACCATCCAACATCTATGGCATTTAAATTGAGTTTGTTCTCCATTTTGACTTTCCTAATAAGGCTTTTTGTTGAACCATTGCTGCCACGATAGCTGAAGTGAGGTCAGATACTAATTTGTTAGAGTAGGGTAGAATAATAATAGTCTTTGGCTACTTCACACAAAGCAATTTATATGCTTTATATACTAATGAGCCTACAGAAGCAAAATCAACCAAACCACACAAGAACAAGGTCAGACTGCAACCCCAAATTTGTGTCCTCTTTATATTTGTTTGATGGTTTTACTTTTATGTATTCCTCTGTAAAGCACTGAATTTAAAGGTGATATTCGAATAAATGTTTATCATTCTTACTGATGTCATTACTGCAGTTCTAACGAGTCTTGGGAACATTCCAAGCAGAAGTGTGCAACCACTCATAAAGACCACAAATGTCAAAATAAGTATCAGATCCTTGTGCAAAAGGTCGCAATGAATTTGGAAAGGAATATTTTCACATAACCTCCGTAATTAGGTTTTCTCCCTCACCCGTAAAGCACTTTGGAGATACAAGGTTTTGTTCCAGCAGCAATTATTAAGTGTATCAAAGGCCAGTACCACTTGGTGTGCGATTAGTGTGATCTAGCACATTTACTATAAAGTATTAAAATGCACACAAGTACACAAACCTGTCTTCAGAGAAGGTCCAATTTATTTCACTTTTGGTAAGAAACAAAAGTGTTAACATTTTGCCCAGTGGAAAATAATGGTTTCTGGAGTAGATACTGAGAAGTTAGCCACTTCTGGACATACTGTATACTGAACAACAGAATGTCACAGAGTCGCACATAGAGCAACAGTAAAGTAGTCACCCATGAACACACCACAGCACAGCATGCAATGCAAACTTCCTTTTCTGCATGTAATCCATTCACCAAGTGAAGCGCTGGTGCCACTAATGGTCCTGAGATTCAAACTCACAACATTCCAGTCACAGGGGCAACTGAAAGCAAAGTAAGTTCAATTATAATGACAAAGTTAATATAAGAACAAGTAGCTGTTTTTCAGGGAGAGATGCTGGAACCTATCCCAGAAGTCTAATGGCTAAAAGCATCTCTGGAGGCTCTGGTTAGAATAAGCTGCTCAGAAAATGGATGGATAGACAGCAAGGTAAGTATTTTCAAAAAGCAGTTCAATTCAAATAGTGCTTCAAAAACTGCTCTTTTAAGCTTTGCAGTGTCAAAAGAGAAAAAATCTGTAAATTGTAGAAAAATTGTGGAAAAGAAAAATTGGAATGTGCCATCTCTAATTTTCCTGTGAGCTACAGATAAAAATAGCACAGAAACACCATGAACCAATAATCTTTAAAGGGTCCATATCCTTCATTTTTATTGTATTTTATTTTCTCTCCCAGGGCTGCTTTTTGTGGTTCTGTACTAAAAGCTGAAATGCACGATATGGACCTAAATATTAGGACGCCTCTGTCTTTCAGGGTCTGGGCTAGGCCCCTTACTTCCAGTGACGGTCTGTCTTAATGCTTCGGCTTATCAAGACATTTTAGATAACGCCATGCTTTCAACTTTGTGGACACAGTTTGGGGAAGAACCTTTTCTATTCCAGCATAACTGTGTGCCAGTGCACAAAGCGAGCTCCATAAATACATGGTTGGATGAGATTAGTCTGGAAGAACTTGACAGGCCCACACAGAGCCCTGACCTCAACCCTATCCAGGGAATGGAGACTGTGAGCCAGACCTTCTCATCCAACATCAGTGACTTCATAAACGCTCTACATAACGAATGGGCAAATAATTCCCACAGAAACTCTTGTGGAATGCCTTCCAATATGAGTGGAAGCTGTTCTAGCTGGAAAGGGGCACCAACTCTATATTAGAGTCCATGTATTTGAATGCTATGTCATTGACGTCCCTGTTTGGTGTAATGGTCAGACCTTTTAAATACTTCTGTATGGATCGCTTAACAACAGGTCAAAAAGATGAATGAGCTGCTTCTAATGATGTCACCAAAACACTGATTTCATAACAAGTTATCTTTGCAACTTATGTCTTGTAGCAGTCTTCTAATTACTGGAGCTCCTGAGTAGCGCAGCTCTGCGTGTGTGTGGCTGTCATTTGTGAGTTCGGTCCCCAGTGATGCCACAGCCATCTGGGGCTGGGAGTCCAAGAGAGAACGATCAGCCGGCTCTCCCGATCCACCATCTCTCACGGGGGAGAAAATGGGGAAAAACATTTTCTGTGAATATAAGTTACAAGACAGCAAAAAAAAACAACTACAGAATCACCTCCATGTGTCAATTTCACACACACACACACACACACACACACACACACACACACACACACACACACGTGCCCGCGAAAAGAAATCGACACCCACACAATTTCTATCTGTCAGGAATAGAAAGTTTTTCCCAAAGGCCTGTAAGGGATATGACACCTGAGTGTTCATGCATTAATGACAACATGGTTGTGTGTGTGTGTGTGTGTGTGTGTGTGTGAAATCTAAATCTGCCTCTAACAGCCCTTTTCTCACTGTGCTGCCGCTTTTAAATACTACTCATCTCTCCCCATTCAGATTATACTGAAGGGTTACATGAATACATCATTGATAAATGCTGATAGATGAATGATCAACATTAGCAGGGTTTCCATTCAGTTGTCAAATTGCATTTAAGTAGAAAAAAATGACTTTGCTGGTTTTTGGCCAAGTTTTAAACCATTTGAGCTCAGAATGGACACACTGGCAAATATAATGGCGCAGAAAATGTTCATCATATAAGTCAAGACAAGCTTAGTAGGTTTTTATTGTCATTTCAACCACACACACAGTGCACAGTGAGAGCAAATAATGTACTTCCAGGACTGTGGTGGAAAACAAGAACGGAACAGAAACACCACAAGATCACAAGTGCAGACAGGATGAAAGAAAGTACAAGAAAAAAAATACACAAGAGCAGCAATACAACCGGACAAGACGTTAAGTACAGTCTGAGCGAATACATTCTAAAATGTTTCTTTTCTTTCTTAAAATAAATGTGCATTTATCCCTATAATCAGACAACTTTAATAAATGTAAATGATCTCAGTTCAGTTTGGCTGTCCAAATATTCCTCATAACAAGTGCTGTAGACAATACTGGTGTATACACTGGATTTCATAGCATCACCTACATTATTTTAAAGTGTGCTGTTTTTGCAGCTTGGATTAATGTATACATAGCTGTGGGAAAAAAATACAAAAATCATACAAAAATGTTCGGTTTCTCAGATTTGATCTTTTATTGGTGCAAGTATTAAATCGCACAGATTCTTAAACGCATAATTCTAAAGGGAATGACGAAACCTCAAAATTAGAGAAATGATGCAGTGTTTACAGAACTTGAATAATTTAAAGGAAACAAATCTCTTAAACTCATAAACAAATTGGCAATAATTACCTTTGACAAACTTCTAGTAGTGTTTTGCCATCCAACAGGTCACATTGTGAGATGAGAATGTCGAATACAGCAGTGTTTTTATTAGAGGTGGGCATAGATAATTTTTTAAAAATCTAGATTAATCTCATTGTAATCTTGGAATTAATCTAGATTAATCTAAATTAAAATGGCTCAATTGAATTCTGCCGAAGGTCTGATCCCAATGCCAATTTTTATAGTGTAAACCATAAATAGTGTAAACCATAAATATGCCTCCAAATGTTCTCCTTTTGAAGAAAATGTAAATATAAACTCGATATTTACATACGGAAAAGTCAGGAACGAGAGAGAAACAGAGAGAGACAGAGAGATGATCCGCACGCTCCGGAAAAGTCACGAATGAGAGAGAGAATAAGAGAGAGTGAGAGAGAGAGAGAAACACAGAGAGAGCGCGCGCGAGAGTGAAATTGACAGAGAGAGAAACAGAGAGAGTGAGACAAGTTTAAAATGAGTGCGATCTGGAAAAGTCACGAACCCAACTTTGTGAATAGATTAACCACGATATTTTTTTATCACGCGATAAGAGACTTACATTAACGCAGCACATTCATTAATGCCGATAACGACCCAGCACTAGTTTATATACATTTCCTCATTAAATAAGATGTGATTCAGGTGATCACAAATCAGTACCTCATAATGCAGAATGAGGTGTTTGTGTAGGAATTTAACAGACACTGGCATGAAATGGTTGTCATACACATAGAGATGCTGAAATTGCAGTGATCTGTATGGACTGTATGGAATAAATGGTATATTATGTAACTAATGTTTACATCAAATTAATTTCTTTCAAAAAAATATTTCAGGTCCTTTAGAATAAGCTGTAATTCTCTGGTAGAGATGTCAGATTTCCCCTGCTGTAAAAAAAACACCTATATCAACTCCTTGGTAATTAGCAGCTGAGTTGAATCAGGTGTGCTAAAGCAGAGGAAATTGAAACACATTTCAGCACAGGTGGGTATCTCCAGTTTTAGACAAGGTTAGTGAAGAAATGCTGGCAGGGGTGTATTTCTTCCCAGCAAGATGTCTCTAGAAATTTCAATTACAGTATACAATAATTTCCAAATGCTCCTCCGAACAGGAAAACACACTGATAATAGAGGGTTAGGGTTAGTTAGGTTAGAATCACTGCAAAATCATTTCAGAACACTTTCATCAACTCAAAGGAAGCACATGTGTAAATCAGTTCCTTCAGAGATGGATTGTAGGCATACTTATTCTGCACAGTGGTGCAGAACTTGATCATGTTTTTTACTGATATAAATCATTTTAAGAACAGATTCCATAAGGTCTCCTCACAAGACCTGCACCTATAGTGTAACAGTTGTGGATTTGTGTCATGTGCAGTGGAATGTAATTATATATTGTTAGCTTGTATTCCACCTTTCATACTGTTTTTATCCATGTTTTGGTTTGATAATACTGAAGAGTGAAACTAATAATGAATTTCAACCATCCATTTAACAAACTGCAGTTTCGTGGTTCTATAAATGACTGTGCTTTGCTCTGCTTTAAGGAGGGTTTCTCAAAAACTAAGAACTTTTGGGGAACTGGTTCATCTACATTTGCATTCAGCTCAGTCACCTAGTCTTAACTGACAAAGGAAGAAGAGATAAATGTTTTAATTTTTACTTCACTGTTTCGAATACTGAATTGAAACCAATATTCATGTGTCTAGTGGTTTCTAGCACAACGGAGATCCACAGTGAGTCAGCAGAGTAAAAGGTTTTCAGTTCTTTTCTAAGGAGACGTTATCAGTTCAGCAGTGACAGAGCAGACAGAAATTTAATTTAAAAATGCAGTAGAATTATTTTAGGCCAAATGAGAGAACGCCTCAATAGGAATGTACCTGACCCATCCACCCACTGGCCAGTCCTGATTTATTACATGAAACCCTCCTTTATGAAATAGCTTCTAGGTATGCAGCTGGAAAACACTGGCATGTGTTTCTTCCATATGTACACTGTGCTTGTGAATGAAGGCTGCGGAGTCACCGCATGCACGCCTCAGTGCAGTCAGTCCATCTGCTGAATCCCCTCACACTCCAAATGGGAAGCGCTAAGAATAGTAGCACGCATTCAAACCCACGGCAGAACTCTGCCTTTACAGACCAAAATAGCACACACTTGGCCTGTACAGTCTTCGTCTCGTTAATCAGCAAGACACACGAGGCGTCCCTCCATCTTCAAAAGACCTCAGGCTAAATTTAGAGGTTGTACACAAAGTTCGGTTTAGCATAATGAGGCATAAATGGCCTCAGAATATGTAAAAGAAGTAGAGTTTGTGCACAAGGATATTTATAAAGGTGGTAGAATATCTACAGCATGTTCTATACAGGAGTATGTAAAGGGAAAAAATAATTTGAGCACACACAATGTGACCCCAATGAAGAAACTATTGTAGACTAGTCTAAAAATATTATGCCCCTTATTAGCTTACCTGAGGGGGTTGAAGTTTAAGCATAGATGACCATATAATCAAGTCTGAATGAGAATTTACATTATTATAAGGACTACGCTGATATGACTCATTTTTCATTTTTGTGCAGGGGTGTATATCATTTCTTGCTCAGCTGGCACACCAAAGAGAACAGTGATGAGCAAGCTGCGTAAACTTGAGAGGCTGAGCCAAAAAACTGTTGAGTTGTGTTCAAAAACACAATCGCTTAGCCAGTGTGGGGAATCCTACTTCTTTTTGCTTCCAATAAGACCATGAAAGATTTCCTGGGTAAAAAAAAACATTTTCCTGCACAGTTATGACACCCCTCAGACATCTAAACACTGGAGTTTTAAGAGCTCCTATTTTGTTGCACCAAAAATCTTGCATGCATAATTTATGTTATAATTGTAGCATCATTGCGAAAGACCACTGTGGTCATTTTATAGTCAACATGTCTAAAACAAGGAACTCCATTTTTTTCTCTATGGGAGAAATGAATGGCTGCTCTCAGATCCAGAGGTGAACCAAAATGATTCAGCCTCCATTTGTCACCCAAATGTAGTAATCTAACAAAATTCCAAACAAAATTACAGGTGGGCCAGGGTGGTGGCTGCAACAAAGTAGAGACTTTTGAACCATGAGGCATCTTCCTCAGCACACTGAGATGTAGGGCTTTTGAAATTACTTGGTTAAAATCAATTACTCGGCAAAAAAATCCATTACATTTAAATGTATGTTCTTAAGGAATCGCCTTAGTGATTACTAAGTAATCGAAATGATTAACAGGGAATCCATATGCAATTATAAAGCCACTGCAGTTTGAATGTACATTCCAAAATCAAATCACTTTTTGGAGAGAGAAAACCCAACCAGTAGGGTCAGTACACATCTTTTGGTCGTTATGAATGTCATGCATATAAACAAAAATTAAATCTTTGCTATTACAATTTGCTATAATTACTTGACTCTTCATTAAAAATAATCACCGGATTACATGACTACTAGTTTAATCAATGTTAACAGCCCTACTGTGATGTATGAAGCATAGACCTCATAATAGGAAGAAATGTACTGACATAATGGGTGGGCCCAGTCCTGCCGCTCTCAATCATACCACTGCCTCTGGCTGTTATTATACTTCAACAAACGATCATCATACATCAGCTACTCCAATTGTAGGATAGTACTGCCAAACCATATTAAGTAGTGTACTTGATAAAGGTTTCTGGTTTGTGTTGTGTATTTTGGAAAAGTTGCACCAAGGGATGATATGGGAGGGAAGATTTTTTTTTTTTAATTCATTTTTCCCCCAATACACACTCTGAGTTGCTTATGTGGAGATGATGCTGACTACAACATGATGACGTAAGACCACCAATATGAACGCTTAAGGCAAAGGAAGCAATTCAGACCCAATGACGATGGCCACATCACTTCTATTAGACTATAATGAACCATTCGTACTCATATTTTGGTTTCACTGTTTTAATAAAAACAGTAGATCAGACGTAGATCAGACTGCATTTAAAAGACTGGAAATATGCAGGAAAATAAACCCTCCATTATTGGTTCCCTTTGGCCCCTCTGGCAACACAGGGTCAAAGCTAGCTCACGCTAGTAGGCTAATCTCTCTAATAAGCTTCTGCCCTGATGGGAGCTGAAGTTCACAGCTCGCTGAGCTCCTCATCCTCCGCATTCATTCACTCCTGCCACAGCCTCCCATTCATTATGAGGCAGGGCCATGTCCTACGGCGCAATGCTCCACACACGCAAATATATCAAGAGGGCTTAGTGAGTCGTGGTTGCTGCTTAGTCTGTAGCATGCATGCGCAGGAACATGACAGGGAAACTAGAAAAACTTCAGGACTACATCCCACACACAGAATTAATAAGCAAGCGAAGCTACCAGAGACATAAAATGAGATTTTAACCCAAAACTATACTATTTAATTATATTAAACTGTATCAACAGACAGAAAAGCATATACTGGCTACAGAGTATATGTTCTTATTGTTTTTTTTACCACCATTGATCTAGTCCACTGTTATTTTGAGCTGGGGGAGCTTTAGTGTACTCTGTCACTCTGGACATATTGTGCTTGGGTTAAGCTCTCTTGCACAATACTGCATGTACTAAAATCATATAATACTGCATTTGCCTACTTTGAACACTTCAGCTGTAACTACTTCATCTGAATATCTGTATCAATTGCACATAAAGTGTAAAATGGCCATTTTCGTTAAATGTGAGAAATTCATTCTCTGCATTTAACCCATTCACCAAGTGAAGCAGAGGGCAGCCAGTGATGCAGCTTCTGGGGAGCAGTGTGTGGGGAAGGTATCTTGCTCAAGGGGACCTCAATGGTGCCAGAGCCAGGCCTGGGAATCGAATCAACAGCCTTCCGATTGCAGGGGGCAACTCCCAAACCACCAGGCCACCAGCTGGGTTAAATGGGTAAATCTGTGTTAATGTCCCGTCTGTATACATATCACGCATACAAGACAAACTTAAATTTTACATTTACGGCATTTATCAGACGCTTTTTTTCCAAGCGACTTCCATTGCCTAATTACAGGGGACAGTCTCCCTGGAGCAACTTGGGGTTAAGGGTCTTGCTCAGGGACCCAGTGGTGATATGCTGAAGGTAGGATTTGAACCCATGACCTCTTGGTTTAGAAGCAAGTATCCTTCCCATTGAGCTACCTCAACCCACTCTACTCTGTGTAGTTTGGATTTGTCTTGTATGAAAGCTAAAGCTACACACTAATTGCCCATGAGGATTACTAAGAATATCTTATTATATTTACCTAATAATATATCTTTACCCAAAAACTTATCTGATCTTAAGCCCCAATGCAATGTCTCTGGACAGATATTCATAAAACTGCAGTTCAACCGCACCAGCCAACAAATTATATACCCCATTTGTAGCTAAAACAGAATTTCCTCACGTCCAGCTGAAAGCACCATCCAGTCAGAGCCACAAAAGATGAAGTGTGAGATTCGTTTCATGTGAAATTGGGGTGGCAGCCTAATTAGTGCTGAGCAAAGTGGAGCCGTAAGCCCATTTACCCTTTCCTCCTCAGAGCATGAAAACACTAGGCTATGCTGTTAATCACGGCAAACCAAAAACAGTGTAACACTGACATTGCTGGATGTAAAGATTTAGTGTGCTGGGCTGTTGTCATCTGGGAAACAGTGTTGTTGGTCCAGGAGAGGTCCTCTGAAGTGTAAAAACAACTACCCAACTACCCAATACTACCCAATTATTACCACCCTCAGTCTACCTCAAAAGATTTTGTCTGTTTTAACGGTCACTTTGCCACAATCTTGGTTTTTTTTTGCACTATATTTTTTATAGATCATATGTGAAATATATTGGTTGTATATATCTTTTTTTGAATGGCACCTTTTTGTATTTAATGTTAAATGTATGCAATTGGTGTTTGAGAGCAACGTAATTTCAATTCTCTGTATGTCTGGTACGTATGGCAGATTTGACAATAAAGTTGACTTTGACTTTGCCTTTGACTTTAACTTTGACAAAGTAATTTGGTGCTCCTCATTCTCTCCACCATGGTGCTGTCAATGATGAGTGGAAGGTGGACAGTCTGGCTCTTCCTGAAGTCAATAGTCAGCTCCTTTGTCTTGTTAAACTAAGAGACAAATTATTGTTCTTGCACCAGACTCCCAGCCACCACACCTCCTCTCTGTACACTATGTCGTCGTTGTCCCTGATAGGCCCCACAACTGTGGTGTCATCTGCAAACTTTATGATGTGGTTTGTGCTGGATTTGGCGGTCCATTTGTGAGTCAGCAGTGTGAAGAGTAGTGCACTGTGTGAAGGTGTTCGAGCTGGTACTGCTGATATGGACTGTCTGGGGTCTTCCCGTAAAGAAGTCCAGAATCCAGTCAGCAGGGCTGGACTGGGACAAAAAATCGTCCAGGCATTTTGAGCCTAGACCGCCCCACCAGGCTGTCTTTAGGGGTGAGAACTGCAGTGGGTCTAGTGGGGGGGGGGGGGGGGGGGGTTCTTGATGTGGCTAAGTGCTTTGAACTAGCTGCTCAAAGCACTTCATGATAATTGGAGTAAGTGCTACTGGTCGGTAGTCATTGAGCTCTGACACTGCGGACCTCTTTGGTACAGGTCTGATGGTGGTGGCCTTGAAGCACTGTGGGACGGTGAGGGGGCTGTTGAAGATGTCCACTGGGATAAATACAATAAAATAGCAGCCGATGCAACTAACATACAGCAGCATTCAGTCAACAAACTTTGTACAAGCACGACCAATACACTCTTGCTTACTCTACTTATAGTTATCAGTTTGATGCAATTGTGTGATTTATACATGTAATATATAAGCATTCAGAGCTGCAGCACAAAACTAAATAAAGAATCTCCAAACCTGGCTGGTTGACTGAGAAGTGTTCATTTGACTTCTGGCTGACCCATCCACTCTGACGTTCCTATACTGCACTTCTGTAAAATCACTTTCACCATTTATCTGGGTTTACTTAGAGGGTGGTCCTAGTAAGGATCGGGTTATTTTTCACTGCAACAGCTTTTTCACATTCTCCTGCTTTCTCAGTCATCTTTGGTCTTGGAAGCGTTTTGGACACAGAGTATTACTACAATAACAGTTGGAGGAGAAATGCCTCATTATACCACTATGCCAAAAACTCTCACGGTGACAAATGGCTTCCCTCTCTTGGTGGAACAGCAGAACACTGCTGCTGTGTGTGGAGGCGTGTTTGGTTCAGGCAGCCATTGCAGCTGAGAGTTTTCATACGGGCCTCTTAGCACAAATCATTTAGCTTCTGTCTTTGTGGTGTGTGTGTGTGTGTGTGTGTGTGTGTGTTTGTGTTTTTTGCCCTTTCTTTACCTCTGTCTGTTTTCTACCAGTTTTTACATTACATCTCTTTTTTTATCTCTCCATCACAGGGCCTAAAGTGTGCCAGAGGACGAGGAGGTGTTCACTATTTGCATACATGGTCTTGAGTAACTTGAGTAAAGTTTACTCAAAGCCTTCAGAGATTACGTATCTTGCGGGTTTGAAACAGCTTGCGTGTCGTACAAAAACTGTGCTCAATCTCAACATTTTTCAGTGAAAATACACAAAGTAGTGTTTACTTGACCTGGGTCGTACATTGTGGTACCTTTTAAGGTGTTATCGAAGGAGCTTAAGGAATTTCGAGAAGACATGGAGAGGAAAAGACTGTTTTGAAGTCGAATGATTAGTAGCTGAGGGGGGCTAGCTACTTTCAACCCACAGGGTAAGAGTGCAAATGAGTACAGTTCAAAGTGTTAGCAAAGCAATATAGCACAGCTTCCAAACTGCTAAGGTTAAAAAATGTTAAAGAAACTGGTTTTGACTTGCGGCAGGTTTTAATGTTACTTAATAGAGAAGAAGAAGACAGGAACCTTTCATGCTTCATCTTAGCAAGAGAGGTTAACAAGGGCAAACACTTAAGAGCTGGTACTTCACATCAACATAGTCAGCCTAACACACACACACACACACACACACACACACACACACACAAACACACACAGATTGGTATTGTGATATATGGCTCCAGAAAAATATGTATAATATAATTTATTTTTAAACCAGCATAAGTGTGACAACCATTCCATGCCAGTGTCTGTTCAATTTATACACAAACACCTCATTCTGCTTTATGAGGTACTGATTAGCGATCAGCTGAATCACATCTTATTTAATGAGGAAAAGTATAAAACACTGCTGTAATCGACACTCTCCTCTCACAGTGAGACCAGCTGGATGGCAAAAAACACTACTAGAAGTTCATCAAAGGTAATTCTTGCTATTTTGTTAAAGAGAAAAACAAGAGATAGTTGGTTTTAATTGAATTATTCAAGTTCTGTAAAGACGGCATCATCTCACGTTTGTCATATCCTTTAAAATGATGCTATAAAAAACAATGCTTTTATTTGGAAATTAGGAGACATATTGCCAACTGTTCTTAAAACCTAAGACAAAACTGTTCAAAACGTACACCTATAAAAGATTAAACTGGAGAAACTGAACATTTTTCAGTGGTCTCTTTGTTTCAGGAGGTGTATGTGAGGACATCCCAGTGACTTGTATAACATTGTACCTCAGTACTAGGGATGTCCCGATCCGATATTCTGTATCGGTATCGGTCCGATCCTGACCTAAATTACGGGATCGGAAATCGG
>JBBPDH010221919.1:0-12855 GCA_037974565.1 Clupeocharax schoutedeni | reverse complement strand
AGTGTGAACAGCACGAAATTCAACCTCTGCATTTTACCCATTCACCAAGTGAAGCAGGGGGCAGCCAGGAACACGGCTCCCGGGGAGCAGTGTGTGGGGCCGGTACCTTGCTCAGGGTACCTCAGCAGTGTCTAGCGGTCTTGGGAATCGAACCTGGACTTTCTGATCGCAGGGCGAATGCCTTAACCACTAAGCTACCAGCTGCCCTAGAAAGAATTGTAATACGATTCCCTGCAGCGATGGAGCACTTTTTGTGATTCAGAACTAATCATAAGGGATCAATAGCTTCTCGAAAATAATCTTAGTGCAATCACATGTTCCAACATTTAATGTAAACATGATATATTCATCAATAACTGCAGGCAATGGGGGGCACCAGAGGAGCAGTCTGTGGGGACAGTACCTTGTGCAAGGGGACCTCCGTGGTGCCACTAGCAGTCCTGGGATTCAAACCCACTACCTTCTGATCACATTACCAGCTCCCTAGCCACTAGGGCACCAGCTAGAGGTATATCGCAACTCAATCAGACAAACAAATTGTTGCAGTTAATAAAGTACAAGTAACGAGGACTATTTGGAAATCTACAAATATTTATTACATACAAACCCAAGGTATTTTTTAAAGAAAGGGAAAATAAATACAAAATTGAATAGGATTTCACTTGCAGAATGACCCAACAATGCCATTTAAACAGTTCTGGTATTCTAAATACAAAATTGACAAATATAGCGGCACAGGGACAAATGGCAATAGCTTAAAAGAATGTTTGCATTTCTGTAAAAAAAAATCCCATATTAAATATCATACCGCAGAAATCCCTTTCTGATGGACCACAGTTAACGAACAGTGTTGAGAGAGATTTGTGTTCTGTGATGAATGCAGTAGTGGATGTTTGAAGCTGCTTGACAAATGACTTGTGTATCGATGTTTGTTGGAAACGGTATTGTTTCTACAATCAATAACATGGATTGATGGCAATGATGACATGAAATAGCTCTATTCGTTTTTAGTATGATCCGTCAAGCTGCTTCTTTAACACTCAGTAAAGATTTAAACAATTGATTTAAACAGATTCAGTACAGCTATCCTCATCATCCTCAGCAAGGTGCTGTAGAGGATTTCATTTTGATTGGATGCTGGAAGCAGCAAAGGGTTCTCTAGTTAGCAATAGCTGGTGCTCGTCACAGAGGTAGGGGTTTAATCACAAAACGAAGTACAAATCAATGATTGGATACGGCCACTACCAAATCCGCATATACTAATTTTAAATTATAAAATAATTTCAGTACTACACTCATTCAGAGCAGAAAGAACATTTTGGAGTCTCAAAAGTCAAGCTTAGTCATAAATACAGGACGAATTCCTTCCTTAAATGTGAAAATTTTCCAGGTAAAACAGGAAATTCGGGGGACAGGGAAATGTTTACAGGCATGAATTTATTCATCTGGACCTGACTGGATTATGATATTTGGAAAATGGAGTAGAGCAAAGAGGTCTGTAGTCACCTTTAGATTAACGCAAATATTGACAAAACATGCAAAACGTTTAACATTGTATGCTTTCTGTAGATACTGTAGGATTTGAAAACTTTTTAAAAGATGTTAGAGAGGAGTTATTATTTTTCTTATTAATTTTCTTACATTTCATCGCAAAAGCAGAACAAAAAAATACAAACAAAAAAGAAAATCAAAAAACTAGACATGTGCAAGGGTGGCCAGAGTGACGAGCCTAACGGCACGGTAGAAAACTTCAGAAAACGTTACAAGCACTGCAGAGTACCAACCCTCAAACTACTTCACTCATGTAAACATTGACTGCAAGCGTAAATTTAACAATATAAATGATATGTAATTACTTTTTGGGAGGGCATGGGAAGGGCATGGGAGTTTGGGAGGGCATGGTAAACCCATATTATTGGTTAATAGTGTTTTTCTATTTCCCTTACCCTTGTACCAGATGTTAAAAAGTGATCAAAGCATATGACATCATCATAGATATGCAGAAATATAACGCCATTTTGATTTCAGGTTGATTTTAAATTGAACAAGGACAGGGCCACGATCAAAATTATAACCAGATAATCACCATTTAATTTTTTTAATAAGTATTCTAGGCATTTTGTCACCTACCCACATGTAGTTAATGAGACAATTAATATTTGATGTCTAAAATTTGCTCCTGTAGCTAATAAGTAATAGAAGTTTCTGCTAAGTCATCTCAAAACGGGCCAGAGACAAAATTCGGGTTTAAACATGGCTGCTATTACAATTTTTAACCACATGAGATTTGTCTGTTTTTATAGATATAAACAGAAGGAAGTATTTGATTAATTAGGCCAGCAGTTTGCAAAATTTCGGTTGGAGGGGTGTAAGCTTTTCATTACTTTCACTAGTGATGTATGATGTATGACAGAGTAACAACAGGGAAATTAGGAAAGTTTGATTTCGCCAAACTCTCAGTTTAAATTTCACAGAAAACAAATTACAATTATGATCATTCCAGTACAGATCGCCTTCAGCAAGTCCAGTGTGGCACAAAGAGAGAATAATCTAGCATTTTCTCTCACACACACACACGTCACACACTGTCTGTCGGAAATTCTGGCTGTTTATCCTCGTACTGTGGTGGGGGCGTCAGGGGTTCTATGGGAGTTCCACCTTGAGGTTGGTTCTGGATGTTTAGCCGGATCTCTTTGGCGTGGAGCTTCTCGGAAACAATTCTGCGGATGCGGAGTGGTCTGAGGATGCGGCTGGCTCTGCTGCTGCTCCGGTTTGGCTGGGGGTTTGCGGGCTGTGCCCTGGGGGGAGAGAAGGGTGTTAGCATTTTATCGGCACTAGGCCTATAACAATACATACGCATTTTAGTGCTAAATTATTACGAAAATTATAATTTACTAATTTTGTAACAAATATTATTTACTAATTTTGTAACAAACAAAGCACTATATTTTCATATAAAGTATAACTGTATAATTTTGGTACTGTCAAGAGAACAAAGAAAGCACACCTTGAGTGAAATACCAATGTACTCAGAGGTGGAAGGTTTGAAAATAGACAATCTCAGAGCTTTATTTATTTCTCCTTGCTGCCGATTGGCTGCTACACTGTACAGTATGTATATGGGTTTACCTTTACAATTTTGAAGAGTAATGTATGAAGCTTAAAAAGTTTAAAAAGAAATTTGAAGTGTTTTTGGAGCATATTTGGGGGCATATTTAGGGCTTTTCACTATCTGCGGGTGACCTTGGAATGTAACCCCCACGAATCTCAGGGGTTTACTGTCTAACATTTCTATATTTAATCCACCATTATAGCAATATTAATAGGTTACAAAAAGGACAGTCAAAACTAATCACTACAACATTTCAGTGTTTTCAACATTTTGTGGTTCGCACAAAAGAGTCCTCTTCAGTCATCTTCATCTTCAGAGTTACTTTGCCAGTTTGGATTAAAATTTTCATTGCTGATAGCAAACCCCTTTTTATGAACCTTACCTCTACTTTGTTTTAGATTTAGAAAAGCAGTAGGAGTGTAGGGAGAATTTCTACCTGGCAGCAGGAGGATTTTGGTCACTCCCTGTATTCTGACCCGCGTCGTTCTCAACAGCAGTGATCAGGTCCTCATAAGATGGCAGCTGGGAAGTGCTTTGGCGGAGGTTACTTTGGCGAATTGGATACTGACCACTGGTCACAGCCTCTTCATAGCTGGGGACGTCATAGCTAGGAGCCGGCTCCTGACTGTTAAAGAAATGAAAAAGTAAAAAGGCCTTAAATTCAGTGTAAGAAGTTGTCAAACACTAAACTCTGCAGAACTATGACCTGGCAAAAACACAACTGACCTGTGTTACAGTTATAATTGCGTTTTATTGTAACAAAACAGTGAGATACATTTTTCTTGTATTTTTTGCTATTTAATTTCAATGATCAATACGTTTATGAACAACAAACGCTACATAAACAAAACTTTAAATTGGTAACCATTATTTCCAAAATGTTTTGCAGAATTATAAATTGCTGACTCACCTTTGTACTTTGTTGAGTTCTACTAAACACATTTTAATATAAATTCTATATGTATTCATATACTTCAGATATTTTTGCAAATAACTAAATAGATGATAATTTATACAAGATTATTACACACAGAAATAGCCAACAAAACAGATTTGCATCTTTCATCCAGAAGTAGAACTGTAGCGTACAAAAAAAAAAAAAAAAAGGAAAATCTTTTTCAAGAGTAAAGCTTACAGTATTCCAGCACAACTAGGGATGTGCAGAGGCCAATTCATTAGTCCACCATCATGTGTCATCTGACATGTGGAATGAAAAACAATCTCTCCTTACAGCGGAGATACCAGTCAATATATGGGGATATATTAAAGTAATGTGAAGTGGCCACTTATAGTGGTGTGTGGACACAGCACAGCACGCAGTGTTAACGTGAATTTCTCTCTCAGCATTTAACTCATTCACCAAGTGAAGCAGGGGGCTGCCACCAATGAGGGGCACCAGGGGAGCTGTGTGTGGGGACGGTGCCTTACTCAAGGGCACCTCAGTGATGTCACTAGCAATCCAGGGATTTGAAAGCACAACCTTCTGATCGATGTGATAGCTAGATGACTGGGTCAGAGAATATTGAAAAAAGGGCTGTTTGAGATGGTGCGGTGGTTGGTACCGATCAAAAGTTGTCCAAAGAAGGCGAAAGGTTACCCTTGTACACTGCTCAATTCACCTATGATGACCAAACTGGACCATGGCGCAATGGAAGAAGGTGTCTCATCAAATGAATCAGGACTTCTTTTACATCACATGGACAGCCAGGAGCATCCTGGCACAGGATGCATTATGGGAGGAATGGCAGCCAGCAGAGGAAGTCTGATGCTCCGGGCATTTTTCTATTGGGAAACCTTGAGTTCTGGCATTCATGCAGAGGTTACAATGACTTGTATCACTTACTTAATCATTTACATTTACGACATTTGGCTGACGCTCTTATCCAGAGCGACGTACATCAGTGCTTAAGGAGTGCTTTTCTTACCTGAAAAACAGCTTAAATCCACGTCAACTTATTTAACCAAGATACTGCAGTCAGAGCATCTATACAACAACCATCAAATAATAATTAGCCAACACCCACCCAACAATACGCAAAGCATAGTGAAGAACACTGTAAGTCAGAGAAGTCAAGGAATAAGTAAGAAATAAGTAAGCAGTAAGATAGAGACATAGTTAGTATCCGAAGTGCCCCTTAAAGAGGTGGGTCTTCAGGTGACGCTTAAAGACAGCGAAGGATTCCACCACTGGCGAGCCAAGACTGAGAAGAGTCTTGGTGCATGTTTCCCTCTTCTTTTGAGCAGCAGAGGCTCAGGACGAGCGGTGTTTGAAGCCCTAATCACTGTTGTAAACGAAGTACATGGCAATTATACTCACTAAAGGCAGGGGCATAGAATAATGTGCCCTGACAGAGTGCAAAAATAGTTCAGGAATGTTTGAGGAAAATAAGGTGTCTTGGAATCCAAATAAAACAGATCTCAATTTCATCAAGCATCTGTGGGATGTGCTTGACAAATTTGTGTGCGCCATAGAGGCCCCACCTTTCAACTGACAGAACCAGTGCTAACTAGCAGAACTTAATGGACCTAAAGACTAACCATGTGCTGGCCAAACTTTACAGAGCGATCAGTGAACTTTAAACCTCCATGGACCGTTTATTGTCACAGGAAATCTCAATCATTTATATCTCAAAGTCCCCCATACTGAGTTACTCGGCTACTCAGACCACACCTCTGTGCCCAGCCTGTTCAAAGGCAGATGCAGACCTAGACCCCAGAAGCCATATCTGATCTTCAGGACAGTTTTGAGGAAACTGACTGGGACACGTTTAGGGAGGCTGTAGCCTACAGTGGCTCCAAGACCATCTCCACATTCCTGCTGAGAACCCTAGACACTGTCTGCAGGATTTGCAGACCAGCTGGGAGATGATCTCACAGTCTCTCTCAGCACCACCGTAGTTCCAACATGTTTCAAATCCACCACCATCATCCCAGTGCCATCAGTGTCCCCTCGCAATGACCATCATCCCAGTTGTGTTTACAATAATCATGTGCTTCGAAAGGTTCAGCATGAGGCCTATATCACCACCCTTCAGCTGACCCTCACCCACCTGGACAAAAAGGACACATGAGAATGCTATTCAACACAATCATTCTTTAGCATCTGAAGGTTGAGGCTGCTGGGACTTAACACCTCCCACTGCAACTTGATCCTAGACTTACTGACTTGGGGAGAACTCCGGGTCCCCCAGGGCTGTGTGCTTAAACCTCTGCTGTTCAAGTTAATGATCCGTGACTGTTCAGCAAAGCACAGTTCAAACCACATCATCAAGTTTGTTTATGACACAACCATGGTGGATTTGATCAGCGGGAATGACGAGGTGGCAAACAGAGAGGAGATGCAATGGCTAACAGACAGGTGCAGAACCTACAACCTGTCTCTGAATGTGGACAAAACAAAAGAGATTGTTGTTGACTTCAATAGGGCACAATGTGATCACTCTGCCCTGAACATCAATGGGTCTTTAGTGGGGATTGTCAGGAACACAAAGCATGAATGAATAAAACTATGAAACATTTAAACCGGGTAGTTTGTGCTGTTCAGTTTCCATACACACACTGTATATTAAACAAAGAATATTTTTATTTCCCTATTCTTGACCAATGTGGGGCAATTCATTATACTTTAAGGAGTCTTCACTGATAACACAATCAGATGTAATAAGGTTAGTAGGTACTCACTTCTCTCCTGGATCTCCTTGCAATTGCTCGGTGTATTGCGTAGTAGCCGCCGTATTTCCCCTGCCCTCTCTCCTCCTTCTCTTGTTCCTCACACCAAGACAGACAGCCAGCAGCAATATGGCCAGCCCACCCCCAACCAGCACGAAAGCCACTGATGAAGTTTTCACCTTTGTTTCCTCACTGGCCACATTACTCGAGTTTGTGGCTGATCCGTTTTGATGCATGTCTAAAGGAACCATACTCCAGAGGATCATTACGACTCCAAGGGCCACCAGTCCCACTCCCAGAGCGCAGAAGGCATACTGGGAACCCGAGCTGTTTTGTCGACTGCTGGAGGGATGAGAACGGCGACGTCCAGAGCACAATGCCCCACCGCTAGAACACATCACTTACACGCCCCTCGGGAAAGGGAAATCAAGCCACACCTGGGGGAACACAGAGAGAGCAATGCACAAGAGAAGCAAAAAGAAAGGGCAAATGTGGGGGGGGGGACGACACATAAAAAACACAGTGGGAATGCAGAACATCCTGGAAGTGACACGGCTTGTCTGGGAATATGGCCAAAAAACTTGGAAGAAAGGGTCTTCTGTGCCTCTTACTTGCAGAGAACACTGTTTTTTTGGTACAGTGTCATACAAGTACAGAGATGATAAGAGATTTTTCAGGAAAAATTCAATAAAAACAAATTTAAACTTCCATATTGTTCAATGTGCTTCAATGTGCTTCTCTCTCTCTCAACAACATACACTACAGAGGAGACAGAAGTAGTGCAGTAAAGAAAGGGCTTTAAAAAAATGGGTAAGGGTATCAACAATGATGCAGACAGACAGCACTACTGCAGCTTTACAAAATATGTGGAGTGAAGTAGGAAACTTTGACTAATAGCTTATTCTCATATGTGGTCAAGTCAGACATCTGAAACATACCAGAGCAATGCTGCACATTATAGTGATGAGATTTTGCAAAACAGACATTTTGAAAAATGACATTTATACCAGGGGAGCACATGACAAAATCTCCCTGATACTCAAGGATGCCTTCAAATCTCGAGAAGGAGGACAAAAAGGTGTGAGTCACAAGTAACTGATGTGGCCAAATTCCCATTTAAAATTTCAGAAATATTCTGCACTCCGCCGTTAAATAAACTGGATAGTCCATCCAATCAAACTCACATGCCTTCCTTACACTGCAATTCAGACACCTCCTTCCAAGCATTCAGTCAGTGGTTCCCAACCAGGGGTCCAGGCCACCCTTAGATCACGAGAGATCACAGGGGATGCACACAATTTTGTCTGCACTGAAGTTACCAAATTTATAGTTGTAGACATTACATTCAGAAAAACCCCAAGGTCTGAGAAACGTGGGTGTGTGTGTGTGTGGGTGTGTGTGTGGTGTGTGTGTGTGTACAACTGGTGTTTATATTTTGTTATCATTTCATTCTTTTTGTGCATCTATGCGAGTAGGAGTTGGGGTTGTGGGGCCTGGCCTGTTGGACACAGGCAAGGGGGGCTTCAATGAAATAAAGGTTGGGAACCACTGGTATAAGGGACATGTTTTTGTGAGATATCTACAGCATTTAATAGATCCAAAGCGATTTCCATTCCCTAACTACAGGGGACAGTCTCACTGGAACAACACTGGGTCTTGTTCAGGAACCCAGTGATGGTATGCTGAAGGTAGGATTTGAACCCATGACTTCTTGGTTCAGAGGCAAGTAACGTGATTTGAATGAAAAGTCCCCTCCTGCTATAACACTGGGCAACAACCACAAGAAAATAAACGTTACCACCGAAATCAGCACGCCGAGATCTGAAGTGTATAAGAAACACTTCAAATGTAATGAAAGAAATGTTGTTGCCTTGTGTTATGACTCCAGTGCCCATGCATGAAGGAATAACCCAGAAACAGACCGCAGTTTCAAATGTAGGCCTGCTGTTGAGGGGTGTTGCATTGATATTGCAATCATATCTGTACTGACATCAAACCTGGATCTTAAATATAGTATCAATATCGGCATTAGACATCATGAGTTCTAATACGCATGCAGTAAGAACGCACAAGCAATGTGCAAAAAACAAATGTTGAATGGCGGACACAGTAAACAGTTGTTCTTATTATAACAACATTATCAAGGGAGCAAATGTTAAAGTAACATGGAAGGAACACTGGTCTCTGTTCCTTCTTATTCTTCTATAGCCAGCCTCCTCCAACCTAGTCTAGGGAGACATTTGCCCCAAATTTTTCTTTAACCCCACCACACAATCACACTTAGAAACAGAAAGATGTAAAACTGTGACCCATGTTGAACAATGTAATCATGACGTCAAGACTGATCAGTATAGAAAAAGAGTCATCTAGCCTCATAAGGCCATTTCACCTACCTCTAAGCTGCTCTTACTCCTGAGATTTATTTCCCTCCATCATTCAGTGTATGAAATAACTTGTACGTACAAACTCTTCAAACAGATGCGAAAGCCAGAGATCTTGGAGTGCGGCTCACAAATGTTGACTTTCAACCACCCGCTCTAAAGCATTGCATTCTGGGGTCTAGGCCATATTTGCAGTTGCCATGACAATTCCACTTCCCACACTCTGGTCTTTTAGCTGGTGTGTGCTGAACAGAGATAGAACTGTTGATGGGGCACCCTCTCAGGTAAAGACACTTCACATGCAGCCTACACACAGAAACAAGGACTACTTTTTGTTTAGAGCAAGAGCTTGCATTTCAAAGCATGCTAAAGGGTTGCAGTCACAGTCCTGTTTTTTTCTTTCTTTTCTACACCTGACCAGGCCCACAAGGTACATGGTAATTAGTTAAGGAGCTCAATTAGGTGGGCTAGTTGGGGCAATAAATAAAAAAACAAACACACCAAAAAAACACAACTGAGCAAAACTGGGACTTTAAGCTCCCACATCAAATTCAGTGACTTTCCAGGAGGCCCAGTTTCCTCAAGGACCAAACATGGCCACTTTAAAATGGATAAACGTTCAATACTGTCAGAACATTGATCGCTTAGCTTGTTAGCTTTCTTGCTTGTCACTGTTTACTCTGCGTCATTAAACTTTGTGCACCATTTAACAGATACTTCAAAACCCAATTCTGAATATTAGACTGTTGCCCATTAGCAGTCTCCCAGGATTAAACATGAGTCCTCAGTGTGGTGTTGTGGCTCTGTTTATTGTAATTGTTTTAAAGGTTGTTCACAGAAGGGACTGTCAACCATGATCAGAGCATCATGAGATACCACAGGTTTGTGAAAGCAGAACTGTCTCATAAATATCTGAGGAAACTGCGTCATTCTGGTTCAGCTCAAATGGAGACAAAACAAAATAATTTAAAAATTCCAAACATTATAAATGAAAGTGGTCCCTTACAGTCACATGTGAACATGCCACAGCACAGCACACAATGTGAACAGTGTGAAATTCTTTCTCTGCATTTAACCCATTAACCAAGTGAAGCAGCGAGCTGCCGGCAGTGGGGGGCATCTGGAAAGCAGTGTGTGCAGACGGTTACCTCAATAGTGCCACTGGCAGTCCAGAGATTCAAACCCACGACATTGCAGGAGTTATCTCAAGGGAACACAGAACTTTCAAATGACTCGATGAAAGGTGACTTTCCATAAATCATTTGAATTTTACAACCCTTTGAGATTCTGGCGCTGTAGCAGGACCACAGATACAAACATTTCTGATGCTTGGTAGTGCACACCTCTTGATAGATTAGAAACCTAGTGCACTTGTAGGGTGTGGTGTAACAAATACACACCAAACAGGTTGGGTGAATACAGACAGAGATACTGGCTTTGAATACTGGTTAAAATTGATTATGGACATATGTCTAAAATTTCATCTTATCGTATGTACCAGTGGCGGCTGCTAGTCTTTGAAACAGGGGAAAATCATAGTAGGCCTTCCTCATAAAATTCATGTTATTTGTACGTAAATTCTGAGGAGGTTTCATCAAGAGGGCAACAACTGTGATAATTTTCTTTGTCACAGCATTTCCAGTCAGTCAGCTCATACCAGGAGAGCTGAAAAGACCTGTTCTTTTTCCTGATTTTTGCACTAGGTCAGTCTTGGGCGTTGTGCTGCCCTGCTGTTTAATTCAGAGTCTCTCCTTGTAAGGAAGACTACTCAATGGTTTCGCCAAAGGAAGACAACAATATTAGCACCGTCTGCCATTATGCACAGCATGCTAGCTGGCTAGTGTCCCCTTCCATGAGCTACTTTAATTATATGAGTGAACTAACTTTGCAATGCTGAAACAAGGAGCAATATTTTTTTTATTTAAAGAATGATTTGTACAAACAAAAAGGTTTAGATCACCAGCAAACAACACAGAGTCCAGCAGTTTGCAGTACAACTTCACCTGCAAATCTGGATGGGACTGAACCCGAATCTCTGTAGTGCTGGTGTATACTTAAAATATGCCACCAATCAAAATAGGGCTTGCACCCTTTAGAAAGCTCCTCCAATCATCATGCAGCAGTCCAGCAACTGGCCCACCGACTGCTCCATTCAGAGAAGCTGACCGTCCATGGAGGTGATGATTTTTGGTGCCTTTTCACCAATCACCGTCCAGCTTTTCTGCAGTAAAAAAAAAGCTCTAATGAAGCTGGGCTTCAGGAGGGTTTAATGGGCAATGCTGCATGGAAATGTAACAAGAAAATCGTGTCAATCTACAATAAATACCTGATCCTGAACGAGCTAGCCATGAAGGGTTTTAGCGCACTTTTATTAAAACCAATATAAATACAAAAGTGTCTATATGAGCATTTATTTTCTGACATAGTAGAGGAGGCTTCCCTTGTAGTCTTGGATCATTTTTGGAATTAGTCCTAAGGCCTTAACTGCCATTTTTTCAGGTGCCTAGGTGTTATTGTTGCAAAGATACAAGCATCTGAAAGCATCTTAGACTCCACCCCAGTCTAAGAACTGGTCCTGGTTCAGACTCAGAACTTGGAGAGACGAATTTAAATTGAAGATACATAGTCCCAAACAAAATACATCTCACCTGCCTCTCAAGATTTCTGACCACATTTCAGCTTCACAAATACAAACACCACTCAAATGACTTCCTCTGTTGAGCCAGGTTTAGGCAGTAAATGCTATGATTGATCCTCAGATGGAGGCAGAGGAGTCAGTCAATCAGATGAAACATGAGGATGGGTTGTCACTTTATTAATAATGGCTTTTTTCTTAATATTGATGCCCTATGATTTGCTTGATCTTTAACAAATTAGAAAACATTAAAACAACAAATAAAAAAAATACAGTGAGTGTGCAAGGACTATGTCAGCTTAAACAACTTCCTATCCCAGAGGAAGCCCAATATTTACAGCAACCATCCAGCACTTAATTTGACCCAACAGTCATTTTTTAACTTTAAGGGCTGTGCTGCTGTTGGAATTGAGCAAATCTATACAACTGCTGTAGCTTTATTTTTGTTTTCACTGTATTGTTTTCACAATTTGTTTATTGAAAGTGGAAGTTTTGGCTGATTGGTGAGTTTTATCTTCTTTATTTTGTTCTTTTATCTGTGTAAACACTTTTTAACTATGGCTTTGTGTGTTTGCTCTGTTCTCTCTACTGGTTGTTGCACTGTTTATAACCATGTCCAGGGATCTTGTACACAGTCATGGCCCTATTGTTTACACCAGGGATTAGCTGATAGCACTCCATTATGTGGTGGTGCTGCACAGGGAGTGATGTTACAAACCCATCCTCCACTTGATCATTATGTGGAATAAGAGATTGCTCTGCAATAAGATACGGTAACCCCCCAGTTTTACGTGGATCAGGAGCTGCGGATTCAGTCACACTCCCCACAATAACGCCCGAAACGCCAAATATACCCCGCCTTTATTGTGGCAATAAATATACACTCACCTAAAGGATTATTAGGAACACCTGTTCAATTTCTCATTAATGCAATTATCTAATCATCCAATCACATGCCAGTTGCCTCCATGCATTTAGGGCTGTGGTCCTGGTCAAGACAATCTCCTGAACTCCAAACTGAATGTCAGAATGGGAAAGAGGTGATTTAAGCAATTTTG
>JBBPDH010221887.1:0-12858 GCA_037974565.1 Clupeocharax schoutedeni | reverse complement strand
GCGTTAAAAAAATTATCGCCGGTAACGCCCCCGGATTAAAAAATTAATCAATGCCCAGCTCTAATATATATATATATACACACACACACATACAGGCTTCCAAATGTTGTTTTATCTTAGACGACTTGGATGCTTAAATGCCAGAGGGCCAACTGGGGTCACGATGAGGTGAGCAAAATACCATTTTAAAAAGGACGATTTTCTGTTGCGAGGGCCCCAAACAGCAAGCTATTATCACACAGTTGAAAGCAAAATTCCTCTAGAGAGAACAAACTTAATGTCATTTACCTGTAAACGTTTGCGCGAAATGCATTTAAATAAAAGAAATACGTGCTGTAATTATTGCACAGGCCACAGGTCATGTTCTTTTTTTCTCGAGTCATGTTAAATGATCAACAACTTAACAGAAACTGCATATTAAACTGTGTGGGAATGTGTGTCTGTTGAGCTCTTTACACTCAGAAATCCAATAAAAAGTGATCAGACATGCAGGAGCCGCTGTGAGCCGCCTGAGGTGAATGATTAGAGCTGTGCTATCAGCGGCGGAGGGGAGCTCATCAGACTGAGCGCTGCCCCAGTGTGCACTTTCAGAGCAACCCAGCAGGAGCTCCAAACAAATATCACCATGAAGCGCTGCCACGTGAAAGTTGTGTGAGGACGCTATTTGTGGATGACAAAGTGAGTAATTGCTTTAAAACATTATAATTTAGAATTAATTTCCGTTTGAGTACTACACTTTCTAAATAACATAGTTGAGGCCACAGTACGTATCGCAGCAATACCCGAATGGTAGGCCCACCTCGACACACTCTGGTTTTTGATGACCATAGCCCCCCAAAATTTGCCCCTTCCCAGGTTCGGACACACAAGCAAGCTAATCTCCTGAGGGTCCCCAAGAATACTGGGACACACTTCTGCGGCAACTGGTGGTTAGTGCACTGCCCATGATCGAAAGGTCATGGGTTCGAATCTGAGGACAGCCAGCGGCACCACCAAGGTACCCTTGAGCGAGGTGCCTTTCCCACACACTGCTCCCTGAACACAGCATTACTGACTGCCCCATGCTTCATTCGGGGGTTAAATGCAGAGGACACATCTCATTGTGTTGAAAGAGAGACTCGCAAACTACTCTTCACTTAGCCTCCAAAAAAACAACTTTCACTGACTCTTAACAGTACCAACTCTGTTAGCAACAGACTGTTCAGCTTTGATTAAACTCTAAGAGGCCATTCTACTGTAAGTTTTCCCAACAGAGACGGTTAGACAGTCCTCTCCTCTTCATTGGAAAAAGCAGCAAAAAATGTACACTGCATGGAATGCCCAGCAGGGGGAGTGTGTGATGGGACCACATCCTCAAAAGTGAGGCTCCTGCAAGGGAAACTGCCTCCCAGGGTGAAACCAGGCCAGGCAGTGATAGAAAAGGAGACCTGTTCCGTATCAGGGCTCACACAATCAGATTTTGGGAATCTGTTTCTTAATATAAAGTGTTCATTTATCATATGTGAACACACCACACCCGGGGAACAGTGTGAGCGGTACTGTGTACAGAGTACTGTGATCTAGAGTACCTCAGTGGTGCTAATAGCAGTCTAGGGATTCAAACTCACAACCTTTTGATTGCAGGGTCAACTCACTGATCACTGATCACTAGGCCAGCAGTTACCAATACTGAATGAACTCTGCTGTCCTCCTGAAAGTGTGTATTTTCCCCAATGTTTTATTGTAGATGCAATATTGAATCCAGGCGAAGTTACCCGAGTCCTCTGCATTTAACTCACTCACCTGCAGTAGCACCCATGGAGCAGTGTGTGGGGACGGTACATTTACACTTACATTACAGCATTTAGCAGTGCTCATGTAGTCCACATTTATTCTTCATACCAGAAGCTCAAGTAAGGAAAACATGGAGTTAAGAGGGTAAGTGCCTCAGTTTTTTTTTTTAAATTAAATATAGGAAAAACAAATAAGTGATCAAAAATAATTGACCTGTTTAGTCACCAAGGTGCTTCTTGAGGAGGTGGATCTTTAGGCGATGCTTGAAAACAGCAGACAGACTCTTCAGATCTGATTGTAGGAGCAATTCATGTCACCACTGGGGGGCAGGACTGAAAAGAGTCAAGCAATTGGAATAAAATACAGATTAGATGCAATGTAAATGTCAGTAACCCCTCAAATCACTGAATTACAACTACAGGCCGTAAGAAATACAATATACTGTGCAAATGTAATACACTGCATGTAAACTATTACTCTGTATGCTAACAGCTAAAGCCTACAAAACAAAACAACAAATTAACTGTTATGCTAAACGATGCTACTGTGGCGTGAGGTAATCATTCAAATGCCAACTATACTAAATTAGTTTGTTTACATGAATGTCAGCAAGGAGACATTTGTTGATTGATTAAGTAATTGATTGACTGACTGATTGATTGATTGATTGTACATCTACGACTATCTTTCTTCCACTCAGCACAAGCTAATGTTTCCTTCATTAGTAACCACCACTAAAGCCTGAAGGGAAGGTGTGTGGGGGGGAGGGGGGAGGGGGGCTCCAAAAAGGAAGAAAGTGGACAGGAAGAGGACGGAGAGCAGATTAAGAAAAAGACTCAGGCATGAAGGGGGAGGGAGAAGGAGGGAAGAGAAGAAAAAGACGAGGAGAGAGACAGAGGGCGAGGGAGGAGTAAGACGCAGGGAATTTTTTACATTTGGTCTAGGGAGGACAAAAACATTTCCACACACTGCATAAACACTCTCCAACACTCAGCCTGAGTGTTTCCAACACTGGACCTTCAGATCAAAAAGAAGAAGAAGGACCAGTATTGGACATTTTGCTTTCTGGAGTTCAAAACTGCTATGGATTTGTTGACTGGGGGGTTAAAATGACCCCACAGCAGAGCACAAAACTTCATACCTCTGAAACTTCTGAAACCTGCAGGAAGGTAAGAAAGGAGTGATGGCAGGAGAGAAAGTGTGTGTGTGTGTGAGAGAGAGAGAGAGAGAGAGAGAGAGAGAGAGAGAGAGAGAGACAAATATAGACAGAGGAGAAAAAGACTCACCAAAGGCCAAAAGTTCAGAAGCATCAGTAAATTTGTAACCAGACCTTTCAATATTAGACTACATTTATAATTTATTTCACATTTTCTGTGAATTGCCTTAAATATGCTGATTTTGCTAAAATCAGAATTCAAATTCAGAAAAATTTGAATTCATTAAAATAACTATAAATTGTTATTGTATTCTAAGACGTTTCTTTGATGTTGCTAAGCAGCTGTAGGTAGCTGTGCTAGGTTGTTGCTGTAGGATAGTATAGTTGCTAGGCTACTAACAGGTTGCTATTGTATCTTTGTTGTATCTTTGGTGGTTGCTAATATGTTCCAAAGTAACTGTTGTGGAAGCAGGGGTGGTTGATAAGGTGTTGCAAAGCGGCTGCTATGGGATCCCAGGTGGTTCCATAGGTGTTGCCAAGGTATACCATATGAACAGAAGTACTTACACCAACAGGGACTTTAATCCCACTACATTCCAGTCCATTGACTTTTATGTGGAGTTGGCCCATCCTTTGCAACCATAACAGCTTCCACTGTTCTTGGAACTTTTTCTATGAGATTTTGGAGTTTCTGTGGGAATTTGTGCCCATTCATTCTGTAGAACATTTATGAGGTCAGACACTGATGTTAAATGAGAAGGGGTTGAGGTCAGGGCTCTGTGTGGCCAGTCAGGTTCTTCCACACTGAACTCCTCCAGCCATGTCTTTAGGGAGCTCACTTTGTGCACTGGGACACAGTCAAGCTGGAACAGAAAAAGTTCTTCCCTAAATTGTGTCCACAACGTTGGACCTTAAGGGTTATTTACCTTGAAAAAAAAAACAAATTCTCCCTCCCAGTTTCAAAACACGTGCATTACATACTTTTTATATATGGAAGCTAAGCTGCCCAAACTGCCTCAAAGTTTTTGTGATTTCATGAAAAGCCAAAATTTTCCACAAAAACACAAAAGTTCAAACTCTTGTGACAAAATGATTCATTCGTGTACGTATTTGCACTTTGAAAAAAAATGTTAGAATTTTTAATATCAGGTCAGTGGTGGTCCTGTAGTCATCCATTTTCCCAGGAGGTGGTAAATTGTACAGCAGCAACAGAAGGAATTTAATCAAACCCACAGAATGCATCTGTGTTGTCTGTGGTTCTAATTAAATGTTTTTTCTATTATTTTTCCCAACCCATATTGATTCAACTTCTTAAATGGAATCTCAATTTTTAATGCAGATTATTTTCCCATAAGACCATAGGTATCTCCAGGTTCATCTTGATACACAGTAAGGAGCCGTGCAATAAACAGCCTGCCATGAAAATAGATAACCAGACTAATACAAAAAAAATAAGCCATCTGCCAATAAAGAAAATGAACAACCGGCCACTGAACATGAAAAAACACTGGCGGTGTTCAATGTGAGATGGTCTGACAGAGACAAGGAGTAATAGATAATAGAAACCCAGAGACAGAAAGCTGAGTAATGGAGAGGGATAAATGCTGTAAGGAATGGGGATGAAATGAGAGGCACAGAGAAAGACAGACAGCAGGAGAAACAGCGCGCGCTTCTGTGTCATTATCCTGTCATTAGCCTTTAAAACACATAAAAGCTGTAACGTGGTTATGGTGGTTTAATGCAGTTTGGAGAAACACGTTTTTATTTAGCAGCTTTGGGAGAAATGCTAACACTCATACTTGACTTTCTTCAAAATTATTTGTATTGGCCACCTATGGTGTCACTTTGGCGTAGCAAATACCTCCGACCACATGGACCTTTCTCAAAAGCCTCCAAAGCAACCAGCATGTTCAATAATAAAACAAACAACCAACAAAACACACAGCTCCCAGCAGACAGTTGGCCTGGAGAGCAGGGCTGGGGCTGACCAAGCTGCCGTTCTCGATGTCATTCTGCGCTGGCCCGAATTTACCATCAGCCCACCAGTATGGCCAGTCCAGCTGCTGGATAGCCTCGTAGCTGTAGTGTAGCTGGCTAAAGAAGACTCGTAGCTGTGTTGTGGACAGTCCAAGATGCTACATAGCTGGGGTATGTTTCGTCCAACAAGCCTTGTAGCTGCAGTGTAGCTGCCCTGAGAGGCCTCATAGCTGCACTGCAGTCAGCCCAAGAAGCCTTGTAGCTGTGATAAAACCAGCCCAGGAAACCTTGTAGATGTAGTGTCATATAGAAGTCCCATAGTTGTGATGTAGCTCACCCAAGAACCCATAAAACTGTGGTGTAACCAGCCCTTTAAGCCCTGTAGCCGGTTTGAGAAGCCACATGGCAGGTGTAGCAGGCCAGAGAAGCCTCGTAGCTCTAGTGTAGCTGGCCCAAGAAGCCTTGTAGCAGCAATGTAGTTATTAAAAAAAAAATTGAGTTGCTTTGTGGCCAGCCCAAGAAGTCTAGTAGCGTGGGCCAAGAAGCTTCTTAGCTACAGGGTAGTTGGTCCAAGATGCCTCGTAGCTGCGATGTAGCCTGAGAATAGAAACCTCAATAGAAGCCTCTGTGCAGCTGATCTGAGAAGCCTATACTGTACAATAATAATGCACCCTTACATTTGTTTGAAATCTAACATATCATCACAACATGGTCATATATGTGAAATGTAAGCATTCATGAAAGCCTTAAGTTCATTGCACACCATTAAATGCAAACTTCTAAACACTGCTGTATGAATTGGGCAGTTTAAATGCCAGTGGACTAATGTGTCATTTATTTTGCCACTCTTGAACATTTGCACAGACCTCCAGCACAAGGGCTTCACATCACAGTTGTAATGTGACCTGTATGTAAATGAAGTAGCTCCATGTACACTGTCTGATTTGTTTACAGCACAACTTTTTGTTCTGCTTACTATATTTTTTGAAGGAAAATATAGAAAATATAGAAAATATATAGCCTTAGGGAAAAAGACATCTGCACAAGATGTTTTTTTCCCTAAGGCTATAAACTGATTTCGAGGAAGAAGAAGGTCATAGTTGCAATGACCTCCTACAATGAAATCCTTGAGATTACATTCAACAGGCCACCTCCAGTCCTCGAATGCGGAGATGAATCCGACATGGCCTGAAAGAGTTTCCGGACGAGGTTCTGCAGAGCAGATTCTGTTCAAGTGTGTGTGTGTGTGTGTGTGTTTCAGATGATGAAGACCACAGTCCACAGGAGACACAGCAGACACACAGTCATTAAAGCATTCAGCAAGAACAGGTACTCCCCCCCCCCTTCTCCCTGCTTTTTCTTCTTTCTCTTTCTTCTTTCTCTTTCCTTCCTCCTTTTCTGTATTTCTCCATCTCTCCTTTTCTAAAACTCATTTGTCTCTATGCTTCTTTCCCCTCTCCTCCTTCTTTCTCTACAACACCCTTTCTTTCTTTAGTTCCTTATCTGCTTTCCTCTCCCTCTTTCTCTGCACCTTTTTCCCAGCCTCTTTCTCTCTTGTGAACATCATATAATGCCGTGCTGTTTTATGTGAGTTTATGTGAACCTGCAGAGAGTAAGAAAACGAGTGGGTAGTTCTGTCCATCAGAGTGAGGGGATGTATTAATTTCTTCTGACTGAGACAAAAGATGGTAAGAAGAGAAAGAGAACAGGCCAGAAAAAGAGAGCATGATAGAATTTAAGCACAAAGGAAAGTAAAAAAAAAAATGAATGAGCAAAGGAAGAGAGGGAATGAAAAAAACGCTGTACGCAGGGCTGGACTGGAACAAAAGATCTTACCGGCCATTTTGAGACCGGCCCTCCGAGGGGTAGGGGCATGGGGGGGCTGAGAATCTGAAATAACCATAGTTTGCTGGTAATTGAGATCCATTAGAGTGGGCATGATTAGGCCTTATTAGCACGAGCTTTTCTGTTAAAGTCAAAATCAGCACACTGTGTTTCTGTCAAGTGAAATTCTGGGAAATCTAAGAAAGAAGAATCCATCCATCCATTCTCAGAACCAATTATCCTAATCTGGGATGGAGGTGCTGGAGGCACTTATAGGACAAAAGGTACACAAGTCCACCACAGAGCAGACACAGTTAAACCTAAATGGTCAGTTTAGCCTCTCCAGTCCACCTGACAGAACTTTCTTTGGACTCCCAGTGAAAACCCACACAGACACCAGGAGAACAAACTCTCCAAGCAGAAAGAGCCCTGACTACTGCTCACATACACACACAGTACAACACAGTGACGAATCTTCTCAGGTGTGGCCAGACTACCAACAATTTGGTCAGAGGGGGGGGGAGGGCAGGGGGACAGGTGGGCAGGTTACTTGCCTCTGGACCAAGAGGTCGTGGTTTCAAATCCTACCTTCAGCAAAACCACCACTGGGTTCTTGAGCACCCTTAACCCCAAGTTGCTCCATGGAGACTGTCCCCTGTTGTTAGGGAATGGAAGTCGCTATGATAAAAGCATCTGCTAAATGCCTTAAATTTACAGGAGCACAATTTTGGAGTGTCTCTGGGCATCATCTTAGGCTGTTTTCACATGCTTTCATGGTGCATTTGCTCTTCATCACTGCTGCCCATCTTCCTGTGATTCGTGTCTGAAAAGGGCTTGTCATGATAACCCACAGTGGGTGGATCCCACCATGCCGCAATGGATCAGACTAATCAGCTTTACCCATTAGTTATAATCAGCAAACCAGGGCCTGTCACAATGATCTTCGGCTACAACCTGCACATCCTATTTGACAAAATGCACAAATTATGTCTGGTAAGCATCAGGGAGGAGGTAAACAAAGTATACGAACTCTGCTGAGGTGATTCATCAAGCCCAGTCTCACGCTTCTAAAACTGGTGCTTCTAATCTTGAAGTGATGGCAGCTGTTCTTTCTATTTGCCGAAAGAATTCTATGAAGTGCTAGTGCGTGGTGACTAGTGGCATCTGTGTGTTTGCTGCCTAGCTCCAATGCTAACCAGGGGCTAGACAAGCAATACAAAGTTATTAACAACCTATAAACAGCACACCTGGACAAACTGTTGACGGTGACTTCAATCACACAACTCAGTTCTTCCTAAATTCTATCAGCATGATAGAACTTTGCCGCAAGAGGACGGAGTCTGCACTAACAAGACTGAGGCCCGCATCAGTTCCTATGTATCAGTTACTCTGCAATGGTGATTTTATCCAATTCATACATATCACTGCTGAAACAGACAAAACCAGGCAGGAAAACCATCAGAGTCTGAGTGACTGGAGCAGCAATTCAGAACTGTTTTGATAAGAATATGATCAGTTAAGCTGCAACCTGGGGGAGTCCACTGATTCTGTGAGCTGCTACATTAGCAAAACAAAAGTGTCTGCACATTATCCAGTGGTGAAAATCGCTGGTTCCCAACAAAGGTGTGTGCACTGCTAAGAGAGCTAAGAGAGTGAGATGCTGTTTTCAGAACAGCCAGGGCCAGCCTCTTTCGCACCATAAGAAACACAAAGCGTGATTGTGTACACAAGATCCAGAGCCACTTCTACAACACCACAGTTTAAGGCAGGGCAGCAGCGACAGGGATGCAACCCTCCCCTGAGGAACAGAAGGAGTTAATCATGCAGTTCTTTGTGAGGCTTGTCAAGGCCCACATTAAGTGCCACAGTGTAATTGCTGTACCATTTAAGATGGAATGGAACTTTTTCCCACCTGCTGCAGCGTTTAAGGTAGAATAAGAATTGAAAGCTGACCTTAATCTATTCTCCGAGCGCTATGCTAACTGGTGGTTATACTGTAAGCTGGCATCACATTAGTCCCGTAGGTCCAGTGCTAAACATATTAGACATATCTTGGCCAATGGACACAATTTAGGGTGGAGGTGGCAGGAGGTATGTAAATGATCTATTGCTGTAACTACATTATGACGTAGTAAAATACCTTAGCTGGACCCAATTACACAACTGTAAACATGTGTGTGTGTGTGTGTGTGTGTGTGTGTGTGTGTGTGTGTTTAAATGGTCTTTCCTTTCCTCCACTTACCTTATCACTCCTGCCATCAACACAACAGCATAATTAAGATAAAGTCCCTCAGCTACAAACCCAGCATACACATCGCTTACCCAACACACACCGCTGCCTACACACTGTCCATGTCTATTCAGTGTTATATGGGAAATATTGTGTCAAATTTTGCACACACAGACACACACACACACACACACACACACACACACACACACACACATTTGTGTGTGGAGACGCTGTTTACGTTTGTCGGATTTGGTGCTACCAGTTACACTCAGCCTTATATGGACAGGAATGTGGTGCACAAAAGTACACACACACACACACACACGACTGGTGCACACAACCTGCGTCATTCGTGTCAGGAGTGAAAAGAACAAGGAGGGGAGAGAAAGGAAGAGGACTGAGCGAGTGAGAGAGAGAGATGAAGTGAGAAAAGACAGAAAGAAATGAGAGAGAGCAAATGAGAGAGGTTTTTCTGCAGGTTGCCCTCGTCCTGGGATCATGGCCCTCTGCGATAAAACACAGCAGAGAAGAGAACATTTATATTTGTCCTTTGTCTTCATGAATTATCCCTCCATCTTTCTTTCATCATGGCACGCTGTTATCACTTCTTCCACTTCGGTGGGAGCTGCCAGGTCCCCTCAGTGGAGAGGGGACTTTCTGGTCACTTTAACAGGAAAAGAGCAGGCACTGCATACTGGACAATCTTCAGAGCCACCTTGCGTCATAACTTCTACCCCCCCGGGCATGAAATCTGCCCCCTCACAGTCACTCAGTGGCTGAAACACTCCAGGTGGACTACATCACCGCACGAGCAAAGACCCTGATTTTAGAGCAGACGCTCCACTGCAGCAATGCTCTTAATATGAGATCTCTAAAGACTTATTTGTGGGTAATGGAATGCAGTGTATGAAGTCATTGCCTTTTTTCTTGATTTATTCTTTTACCCCTGTTGTTCCAGTGTGTAGGTCTGAGTGGCTGTGAATCGGCGAACAGGAAACTCGAACAGTGCTTGATTCTTAATGTTAGTTAATTTGTTAACCAGCAACTTTTTAATGGGCAGCACTGATGGACTTTTATTAAAACATTCACTTAAAGATATAATACAACAGGTCAAGTTTTCATTTTTCACATTTTTTGCTAAAAATTGTGGAAAACAATAATTTCCTAAAAAGGCTCACCAGTTTCTCCTCGCTGAAGAACTGCTGCTTAGCTGTACATGCAAATATATATTGCTCAGTGTTCAGCAAAACAGTATTAACTCTGGACTAATTTTAGGCTGGAATGTCAATGTCCAGAATGAGAAGGAGAAACAACAGGGCTATATTTTTGCACCCAGATTGCAGATCCAACTAAGGGTAGTCAAATAAAAACAATCAAATCAGAGAAATCCTTGAATAATTAAACAAAAGGACATCCTGGGAACTGCAAAAAAAGAAATATAAAGCCAAAATCAGGGCAGGATAACTTCAAAATGGAAACAATTTTTAAAAATCCTTACATTTTACTGTATATTTTAAATATATTCCTTAATACACTAATCAGCCATAACCAGATCATGTCGGTGGGTCCCCCTTGTGCTCCCAGAACACCTCTTACCAGTTGAGGCATGGACACCTCTGAACCAAGACCTCTGAAGGTGCTGAGGTTCAGCACCAAGACGTTACAGCAGATCCTTTAAAGTCTGTAAGTTCTGAGGTGGGGCCTCCATGGATCATACTAGTTTGTTGAGCAAGTTCCACAGATGCTCGACTGAACTGGGGTCTGAGGAATGTATTAGGAAGATCCTAAGTGTGAACTTCTGAGCTGACCTTCATTGAAGAAGACCGATTTTGTCTGTCTGGATTAATTATTAACAACGAGGAATCCAACAGGCGACAAATACAACACACTGGCAGCAGAAGGACGAAGGAGCTTGAGAATATGTTCACATGTAATAATGTGACTCTACAAACAAGAATCAAAGCTGACAAAGCTTTGATCTCCTCTATGGGCCTTTATGGATATGAACCCTGGACAATGAAAAGGCGGTACAGGAAAAGCGCCGATGTCTTTGTACTTTGGTGTCTGCAGAGACTTTTGAGAGGAAGCTGAACAAAGCAAAGAAAAGAAAAAAAAAAGGATTGAACCACATCCCACACCTATCTGGAAGCCCATATAGCCATGCTGAAGCTCTCATTATGGACCGCTTTACTGGGAAAGCCAGTAATGCTCAGAACATTTACATTTATGGCATTTATCAGACGCTTTTATCCAAAGCGACTTCCATTCTCTAACTACAGGGGGCAGTCTCCCTGGAGCAACTTGGGTTAGGGGTCTTGCTCAAGGACCCAGTGGTGGTATGCTGAAGGTAGGATTCAAACCCACAAACTCTTGGTCTGGAGGCAAGTATCCTACCCACTGATCTACCTCCACCCTCTAGAACATGGATGGTCACAATCAAAGGAATCAGTAACTATATATTCAGTACAATTCTGTGTGTGTTCCATGTTTTTATATGGGCTGCATGTCTTTAGTGTGTTTGCTCTGGTAGTGTCACTTTAGTTTTCCCAGAACGAGACCCGCTTTTGTTCTTCGTTATGACTTCCTGGGGACTCGATATCTCTGGAGCCCAATTAGATGAGGTTGTTCGTGGCTGTGGGCATGTTTGTGTGTATTTGTGTGTGCGCTTTTCTGAAAGTAAGAACAGAAGCAACATTCTGAGACATCTTATCGTAGTCCTTGTTATTATAGAAGTGTAACAGTGAAGTAACACATACAAATGCTGTGACCACAGGTGCTTCAGGTTCACATTAGGTTCGGCGGGATCTTAGCCACACAACTGTTAAATTGTCCGCCTTACAAACTGTAGCACCTCTATAAATACTCTTGTGGGCGGAGCCTAATCAAGGCAATTGTAGGCTTGAAGTGAAAGTGAAAGTGATGTGAGGCTCGAGGATACACACTTCTGCATGGGTGATTGTGTAATTTAGTGGGCTGGGAGAATTGTTACCATGGTAACAGAAACATTGATTTTCACACAGTGATGCCTACAAAACAAATCATGTGCCCCAGAATGCAGAGCTGCTCATGGAAGACCACGCCCACCTCACAGTTGGCTTGGAGACGCAAGAGAGGCTCCTCCTACTTTTCACAGACTCGCTCATCATCGCCAAAACCAAGTAAGAAACTCTGTGTGTGTGTATGTGTGTGTGTGTGTGTGTGTGTGTGTGGTTTACAGAGTTTCTTCAAGTCCTCTGGCAGTGTTTTCTTATTATGCACAGTCAACGCGAAAAATACCCATTCAAGGAGGTAGAAAAGGTTATGAAATATGTCACAGTAATTTCCTGCCCTTCTTTTCATCCTCCCCTTACCAACATTACAGCACTGACTCTTATCTTACAAAGTTTAATTAGACTGGATCTTACAGGAAAAAAAAGCAATATGAGAGCTGTCCTTACAGAACCTCCACGGTCCTCTCTTTTACGTTTATCTGCAGAGACACTGATGAGACATGTCCCATGTCCTTCACAAAAGGAAACCCAGACTGAGCTGTTCACAGACTGAGACTCTACCAGAGCTGAATTTTATCTTTCACCAGGATATATAGGACACTTAACTGTGTTAGTTAAGTTACTTTAGGGAATTAAAATGGAGTTTATTGTTCTAAGAGCTGATTTAATAGGTGGGTCTTCATGGAACGTTGGCTAAACGTCTGAGGCATATGGTACACTTAACAGGAATCTCAAAGTCGTCTCTGATTGGTTGAATTTTATCGGATTTCCGAGGTACGCGAGTGTCGCGTTTATTTTTGTTCCGCCGGGCAACAAAGCGCAAATGTGTGATCGCAGACGTGTGATCGCAGACGTGTGATCTACTGATTTACTCGGTGTTTTGATCAGATGTGGTAATGCAGACG
>JBBPDH010221681.1:2849-12869 GCA_037974565.1 Clupeocharax schoutedeni | reverse complement strand
GTAGGGCGAATGCCCTAACCACTAGGCTAGTGCACATAGTCTGGGAAGCATACATTAATGCTGAATGTTAACATTTTGCAGTAACAAATGCTGCCATACAGCAACATCTTTTCACAGGTAAGATGTCTCAGTAATAGGAGTTCAGATGCTAAACTGGCCTTACCGCACTGCAGACCAGTCACCCGGAAGTCGTTCTGCTCCATCTCAAATATTTATAGGATGCTATTTAATGAAGAAGTGACGTAACACAGTGCCAGGCATGTCCCCGGTTTGAAACATGTAGTTGGCATCAAATTCAAAATGGGCTTATTTTTGCAAACATTTCTTGGTTTCAACATTTGATATGTTGTTTTCCACCATTTTCTATTCATTGTAGGATTTACTTGCTTGGGTTTTGTAATGTAGTGGTGATCACGTTCACCTAACAGCCAAAAACCCTGGTTTGAAACCAGGAAGAAACACGTATGGAGCAGCTGGTGGTCTAGTTATTAGGGAGTCGCCTGTTTGAATCCCTGGACCGCTAGTGGCAGTACTGAGGTACCCTTGAGCAAGGCACCGCCCCCACACAATGCTCCACGGGGGGCTTTGGTGGCAGCCCACTGATTCACTTGGTAAATGGATTAAATGCTGAAAAGGCATTTCATGTTCTCACAGTGTGCTGTGCTGTGTTTACATTAGTGGTGCAACGGATCAAAAAATTGACGGTTCGGATCGGATCATGGTATTAAGTCACGGATCGGATCAGCAATAAAAAATTAAAAGAAAAAAAGACAAGACAATTAAACTTTCCATTTATTTAAGTTTTTTGCCCATTAATACTTACATCTAGTTGCACCCCTAGCTTATATACAAATATAACGGGCCATTTTACATGATTGCCAAAAAAGGGTACCGTTTTTGGAAACAGGGTTGTCATAAAATTTGTATGCTCTGACTACAAAAAAGAAAAAAATACACTCATTCATTTTTGAGAATTCATTTGGCAGCCTGCATCACTATAAATGTAGAGAGAATGCAGTACTTACAAAAATATCAAAAAAGGACTTGTGGTAGTCATATTCTAACACCTCCTTTTTCAGTTGATCTTGTATTCCTCCATTGACCTGAAGCAGAGAATGCAGAAAAAGAAATAAACAAAAAGTACTATATGGTCAAAAATACAAAAAAAAAAAAGTTATACGGTAATGTCTCTTAGTGTTACGCCAAAACACGGTTAATCTCTGGCCTCACGATTATAAACAATTACAATTACAGTTCTTTAGGAAACAATTCGGAGCGTCATGAACTCTTAAATTTAAACTTGATTTAAAGTCGATTTGTTTTATTTATAATGATCGACATTTCCAAAAGTACTCCCCTCCGGTTAATGAATCCAGCTTTAAAGTACACAACTGCCAATAGAACAAGCTGTTCTGGAACAGCCACATGTTATCAGTGAAACTGCGTTATCTGGAGTGATGGAGCAGTCAGATTCCCCCCACATTCTTCCGAGGAGGACAGTCACATGCAAAGGTTGGGTGTATCTGCAGATATTGAATCGAACAAAGCAGGAGTTCACCTGATACATTTTTGAGCACATTATTACTTGTGATACTGAGATCAACTGTGTAAAAAGTGGCACAAGCACCTGCTTATTTGAAAAGCTGCAGTCACGTCAGCCCTTTGTGGAAAAGACTGGGCAGCCCTCGCCTGGGGTAATGGACTGCCATCTGATATTTCTGAGTTGAAGTGGTGTTTGTTTTCCAGACCTAATCATCAGATTTTAGTACCTGACTTTATTCATTTTCTCGTGACTGAATTTGTTCTGGGCTATAATGCTACAAAATAATATGTTGATACATTCGGCCTTTCTGCAATTCATAATTATGGAATTATTTTGGAAATAAATTAAAAGATTAATTTTTTTTTTATTTGGACTAAACTGTCATTTTTAATACATTGGCACTTGGAAGTTAACAAGTAGATTCAAAATATTTAATATAATATTATAATAAGAACTAAATTATGAAGTCTTGCTCAGAATGAATAAAATACTGGGTTTAACTGCATGCAGGGACACCATATGAATTGAAAAAATATTTATTACATCGTTCAGTATTTGGCTGAAAGTATTTAAATCCTCATTCCAACATCTAGTGGAAAACCCAAAGAGTACAGGCTGCAGAGAAGGAGGCAAACTCCCTCTTTCAAAGCTTGATTTCAAAAGAGATGCTGGATAAGCTGGTGTCTACAATCTTTTGGACAAAAAACAGTGTCATGCAGCAACAAAGCCTGGTGTTTATAGGAATTTGGGAATAAAGAAGCAAGCAGGTCAAATTAGTTTAGTAATGGAAAAGATCTAGTAGTGTATAGTTCACTGGAAAAGCTTTTCAGCAAAGCTTACTATTTAGAAGTCATCCCTGAGAAAAGTGTTAGCAAGCTGGCCTCAGGGATCCACGGAGTTGTAGGACTTGATCATATTTGATACAGAACTACACCCAAGCACCTCAGTGGAAAAACAAACACTGGTTTCCTGAGCCGTGTCTTAGCTTGTTACTATGCTCTCACTCTTTAGCACTGCTTCCAAGATTCTTGCAATTTGAGGCTACAGGCTTAACCTCATACTGCTATGGACTGCTAAATATCATGGCCCCCGAAACACTTAATGAAACGGAGCATACTAACTAGCTGTACAGAGTTTTAGGAGATTTATTTATAACAGATTCTGTAGTATAAAGCAATTTTGAGTTGACCAAAGAATTGTTTTAATTTTAAAGCTGACCGCTGCAAAAATACGGTTCCCTCTGCTCTCCTAAACCAGTCAATCATGTTCAGTCTGGTTCGGGGTTGCTAGATTTGATAGCATCTAAAATTCATTTTAAAAGCCCAGTTTATCAGTAATTACCAACGGCAAAGTAAAGAGAATAATGATCAAAGGATAATTCACTGTTTAACAGAAAAGAATTCGCTTCATATGACGTTTACTCTGGTTTCACAGCAGCTGAGCGAGGGTGCAATAACACGACGCAGAGCAGCAATGGTGCTAAAATTGGTCTTTGTGGCTTTGTCAGCCCCTTCTCTCACAAATGGTTTCCGATAAGCTGAGGCTATATTTATACAATCAATATTTATTGCTAATTTCGCCCCTATTAACCAAGTTTACAAAACTACTTATGGTCTCAGCCCTACTTCGTAAGGCAACACACTTTTAAAGTAATTATTAATGGTGTTCTTTTCATCAGCATGTAAATTTCAATTAATAGAAGGCAATATAATTATATACAGAATGTAATCAATAATACAATCTCTCCCTGTCTGTCTGTCTCTCTCGCTCTCTGCGCCTGTCTGTGTCTCTCTCTCTCTGTGCCTGTGTCTCTCTCTCTCTCTCTCTGTGCCTGTCTCTCTCTGTGCCTGTGTCTCTCTCTCTCTCTCTGTGCCTGTGTCTCTCTCTCTCTCTCTCTCTCTGTGCCTGTCTCTCTCTCTCTCTCTCTCTCTGTGCCTGTCTCTCTCTCTCTCTCTCTGTGCCTGTGTCTCTCTCTCTCTGTGCCTGTGTCTCTCTCTCTCTCTCTCTGTGCCTGTGTCTCTCTCTCTCTCTCTCTCTCTCTGTGCCTGTGTGTCTCTCTCTCTCTGTCCCTCTCTGTGCCTGTGTGTCTCTCTCTCTCTGTCTCTCTCTCTATCTCTCTCTGCCTGTGTCTCTCTCTCTCTCTCTCTCTGCCTGTCTCTCTCTCTGCCTGTCTCTCTCTCTCTCTCTCTCTCTCTCTCTCTCTGCCTGTGTCTCTCTCTCTCTCTCTGCCTGTGTCTCTCTTTCAGCCCATTGTGAGATTCAAAGGCCAAACTTACATTGAGCTCAATGATCCACAGCAGCGCTATAAACAGGAGGTCAAAGGTCACAAACAGGCAGAAAGTCCTCCTGACGTCAGAGATGCATTTCTTTGCTCCTTCGTAGGATTCGATGCGGGCAGACATAGGGGTGGAGTTAATGGAGCCCACGCCCCCTAATGTGGCTCTGGAGTCCACGCTGCTGCACTGGCTGGCCATGACAGCTCCCTCACTTCAGACACACCCACTGCTTCCTATCACCATCCACGCAAGAACACCTCAGCGACCATGCTGGCTCAAGCTGCAACACAGACGCACAGACATTGTGCAAGAGGATTATTTTAGGAACCTGCAAAAAGCATACAGTGGGTGCAAGAAAACATATTTCTACAATACTTGAACTGCATATCAGAATCAGAAAACTATTGATCTTGTAGGAAATAACTGCAGACACACAGAGACAAAGACAAAACAGAATATAACAAAGTCATAATAAAGCTCTCCAGAAAATACTCAATACTACACACTGCTATAAGCTCAACATGTTGTGCTCAGTAAGAGAGGTGCAAAGGAAAACACTGCGGGCAGTCTATAGGGTGAGAAGAGAAACATATGTGGCAATGATCCAAAATACACAGACACGGCCATTTCAGAACCTCGATATTTGTTTGGAACCCAAGAGATTGCCATCTTGTCCATGCGTTTTGCATCACTGTCCTGCTGCAATTTCCTTGGCAACTTCAGGGCTCAGGTGACTGCAGTCTTTTTTCCAGAATATACTGATTATACAGAGTCATCCATCCATCCCTCTGTGCATCAGTCAATATGGCATACTTTGCCACATACAAGGAGCTTCTCTTCTCCCCCTAGAGACAGCTTGCCTTATTTTGCCAACAAAAGCTCTATTTTGGTCCCATATGACCACATGACAAAGTTCTGGAAAGACTCAGTCTCCAGGCAGCACAATCAGAATGTTTGGGGGGGAATTCCATATTGAAGCTAACTAATAGTGAACCCATGAGCTTTCAAAAAGTGTGAAGTGTCTAATTGTTTCATGTTTGAAGACACGGCAGCACAGTGCTAACAGTGTTCTACTCGTCTCTACATTTAACCCATTCATTAAGTGAAGCAGTGGGCAACCAGGAAAACTGTGCCCAGGAAACAGTGTGTGGGGATGGTACCCTGCTAAAGGGTACCTCAGTGGTGCCCTGGGCTGTCCTGGAATCCGATCCCATGACCTTCTGATCGCAGGGGCAACTCCCTAACCACCACTCAATCAGCCCCACCAGCATACAGTGTCTTGAACTGTAGGAATTAAGACATTTAGTTGGCTGGGGATTTACTGCATTCCAGGCGATTACATCAACTCTGGTGAGAGTGGAACGTGGAAGCTACTGACAACAGCATGTGCAATCAAATGAAGAGAAATCCAGTCTGTAGTGGTCTGATAATGTCAGAATGTTGTAGGCCATGCATGCAAATTGCTCCCTAGACATTTTTCCCCCACATGTATTGGATGGACCTGTTCTTTGGATATATGTCAATTAAATTTCAATACTAGAATTGCTTTCCAAGCCAGCAGAGTTTACTTTTTTGGCACCGATGTGCACATGTGTGGTCTGAGTTTGGTGAACTCAGCACCTGTTTGTTATGTGTTGGATATTCCCCCTGTGTCTGACAGTTCTTATAAAGCTCAGAAACCTTTGAGAGCTTACTTCACGGTTAAATGTGAACTTTAGCAGTAATGCATCAACTAACATTTTAGCAAAATTACCATTTCCTAGTTTTTTCGCTTCATCAAAAAACCTCTACTTGTGATTACAGATGCTGTCCATCTCACAGACTGCTCTATGTTGCTTCCTGAAAAATGATGTAGGTGTGGACAACAAAATACATATCATGCTACTGAGAAATTGCATCACAGTTATTTCCTGAAGACACCAACCTTCGTGTTTCACCACCAAGAGATCTTAATCAGTCCATTACAAATGAGTAACGGAAAACACTGAAAAAAAACCCTATGGACAAAGTATAGTTTTTAATAATAGTTTTTAAATACTGCATTGCAGACTGAGATAAAAAATCATAAGTATAATATGATATCAGCTGGTGTCCTAATGGTTAAGGCATTCGCCCTGTGACCAGAAAGTCCGGGTTCCAATCCCAAGACTACTAGGCACCTCTGAGGTACCCTGTGCAAGGTACCATCCCGGGCGCTGTGTTCCTGCTGCCCCTTGCTTCACTTGGGTTAATGGGTTAAATGCAGAGTTTGTATTTTGTGTAGGGGTGGAGGTAGCACAGTGGGTAGGATACTTGCCTCCGGACCACGAGGTCACAGGTTCGAATACTGGGTCCCTAAGCAAGTTGCTCCAGGGAGACTGCCCCCTGTAGTTAGGGAATGGAAGTCGCTTTGGATAAAAGCGTCTGATAAATGCCGTAAATGTAAATGTGTTGTTCACACTGTGTGCTGTGGTGTGTTCACGTATGACCAAGTTGTCACTTTCACTTTTTCGCTTATAAGTTGGATAAAAGTAACCAACTTGGCTCAGGCCTGAAATGTCACAGGACAGCCCACATAAACAAACAATTAAAATGGAGACAAACAGAGAGACCAGCATGCTTTCTCAATTCTGCATCATGCATGCTGTTGTGCAGCACTGTGTGTGGCCTGTCCAAATCAGTTTTTTTTCATGAAATGCCCATACACCAATGATCACCACTAGTCAAAAGCAGATAAACAATGTGCTGTCTAGGGATCAAATGTTTACACCTTAATGTCTGGTCTAATTATGTCACTGCATAGACTGGAACCCAGGATATAATCTGCAGGTTGACGTAAACACAGCACAACACAAAACAGAACAAAACCGACTTAGTCAATACTTTCAAAGGATAAGAAATGAACCAATCATCAAGAACCTAACTGTGGGTTAAGGCTAGGCCTAAAACAACTATGTATTTGCAGTAAAAGTTACACAGTCAGGTTGGCTTTAAGGAAGTAAAGCCTGTTTGTCTGCATGACAATGATGTGACACTTTTAACTTTTAAAGTTCCTCATAGTTTTATCATGTACAGAAGGACATTATGTCTAGAGAGGGCCGTCCAGTAGAAAATTTGCCAAGGCCTATACTGAACACAGCTGGAAATTAAATTATACATTCAGACAAACTGTTCTGGCTTTGATTATCTCTGTAGCCCAAGGCACTGCATACGCTGAGACTACAATGACTCACTAAGAGAATGAAGAATAATATCATTACGTAATTACCAAGTTACCTGTTACAGTAACCTGATATCCCGATTAAAAACATCCATTAGACTGGCAAAAGCTGACAGAGCTCATGAACATACCTTTAAACACTCGGTAGCTTCAAAGTTATCTAGTAAACCTGGTTGAACCCTCAGCCAAAAACATATTATTCGGAGCCAGCGTTTATTTTCCTCTATTAAACTAACCATGTACTAGTGAAACAGCATATTCAGTCTTGCTGAACGTGTGTGCTTCTATTTGGACTAAACAGTTTAATAAACTCACTTAAACGAGGCTGCTCTGCAAGTTAGCAAAACAAACAAGCTAACTAAAATAGCTAGAATTAGCTAGTCTTCGTGAGAAATATATGTCTGCTTCAAATTACATGAAATACGAATGAGTTTACTCACCTCATTTTACAACGAAGACGACCATTTAACCGTGAGCTGACTATTTCTTTCTGGTTAATGGAGAAACCGGGGTTATGAAGCGAAGTAAACGTTCGTGTTAGGGTGTTAGGACGGGTGTTGGGGCTGCACGGCTGATCTCATGACAGTTTTGCTTTCATTTTGCGATTGATATATGTGGATTTCGGTTGATGGAATCAAAATGAGACAATAAACTTCTTTCAGGCGCCACGGTTTTGTTCCTAAAACACAAAAAACGCGACACAGGTATTATGGAAGTTGTAGTTTCGTCTTTAGCAGTTCTTTTATAGGAATTGTGGGTAGTGTCGTTGCGGCTCCTGATTTGTTTTGTAGTAGGAATTGTGGGAATTGTAGTTTCATCTACACGCTCACTCACTCCTCGTTGACTTTTGTGGTTAACGGATTAATATCAAACTTCTTGTTTGTTTGTTAGTCGTTCTTATTCAGGACATGCGTCAAATTTATAAAAGAAAATACATTTCCAAAATTGCTTGTTACTTGGTTTTATTTTGTGTCATGGATTTGATGAAGCTTTGCATCAATGACCAACAACAATCACATAGGATTAAAATTCAGTTATAGCAGCTGTATTACAAATTACATAAATTAAATCAGTAGTGGGCATCAGTAAAATGTTTAAAAAGAGTAGATTTAACAGTGCTTCTTACACAGCATGCTGTACCTTTGCATGTTGACCTGAATATGTTTGTGTGTCAAACTGGATAAACACAATTTTGTATGCCCTTTATAAAATAAATAAATGTCAAGGAATTAGAAACGGTTAGTTAGTGCAAAAAGCTACAATTATGCTTTACCAGTAGACAGGCCTGCACTCCAGGCTGTCTCTTAAATATTAGATTTATACTTTTTTCTCTCGGGGAGGTCTACATTGTTCGCCATGTCTGTCCCCCGCCTGAGCAGAGAGCAGGGAAGCGGTTGTGCAAAAATCAGCAATCTCAGCAGTCAGAGACCATACGGTTGGGCATAGCTGACAGGCACGAGCTGGGTGGGGTAAAGACCCCGGGGTCACTTATGCCCAGCGCCAGGTCAAAGAAGCGGGTTGATGTGGTCACGCTGCTGTTCTTGGTGTACGTTTCCTGTACAGGATAGCAGTCCTTCATTGTGTACACACCCACCCAGTTCTCATCTGCGAATGAGATACAGACCACAAGTCATTAGTAGCCACACCCAAAAAGACATACTCTTCCTTATACACTGATCCGACAGTTTATTAGGCGCACCTACACTCAAAATAGAAACAAGTACCAAATAGGTATATACCACGTGTTTCTATCTACTGGCACAAAGAACCGCGCTGTACTGCAAACAAATGGTTTCCATTATAAATAAAGTGTCACATACACGAACTGGGGCCCAGAAACAGTTCAGAAACACCAATACCATGGAAATCAACCTTTGAGCCATCGCAGTAGATTTTAGGTACAGCATTGTTCCTGTATATCTATGGGAAATGCCTGTAGCAATGGACTATAATCTGCTTGTCACTTTAAAATTAGGCCATGACCCTACACCACTTCCTCCATTTGTGAAAAGACCACCACCACAGGACCACTGTTCATCATTTGTGTAGTGAACCAATGACAGTACAGCAATGACACTGATGCAGTAACGGCTTGGCAATGGGGGCTGGTATGAGTGTATCTGGAGTTTTTCCAACACTGCCTATAACCTTTTGTTCTTTCTAACCCTCCTGCATCAGTGAGAAGACACTTCAATCGTCTCTAAATAACTTGTATCAGCCTGCACTTACGTTTGCGAGCCGGTTTTCTATCAGACCACTCCTGAACCTCGATCATGTCTCCCGGCCCACCAATGAAGTACTGATCCTCATACGTGGAGTTCATGGGGATGTCATACGGGTCCCACGCTTCTGTTAAATTAAGCTTAGCACAGTTTTTGCTCACTTGCTCAATCTGGAAAAGCACGCCGCTCTGGAACAAGTAGATGTATTCAAAGTACCTGTGTGGCGAGGAAACATTAGTTACAACATGCAGAACAAGTGTACGATCGAACGGTACATACACTACATACTTACTCATTCAATAATACTCCCCCCCCCCGCCCCCAATGCTGCAACAACATCTGGAAAGACTTTACACCAGATGGTGGAACATTGCTGTGAGGATTTGATTACATTCAGCATTGAGAACATTAGTGAGTTTAGGCGCTCAGATTACTAGCACAGAGTCTCTACCAGTACTCCACTCAGGTATTCAGTGAAGCTCTATGGTCCCGGGGGAAAATCCTTTCTCCCCACTGTCAGCAGACTCTATAGCTCCTCCCCCTGTCACACATGCACACAACAATCTGTGCAACAACCTGCTGCTACTCAGATGCGCAAATTCATATTGTGTGATTAATCACTATCTATTATCTATTACCTATTATTATGTGCAATTTTTCTTACCATGTGCAATAATACCACGCAGGTCAATACTACTTTTTTTATAGTTTATCTCTATTATATGCAATAACAGACTCAGCATAGAGAACAACCCCTAACCATTATATGTGATACTAGCA
>JBBPDH010221671.1:0-12869 GCA_037974565.1 Clupeocharax schoutedeni | reverse complement strand
TCACTGTCTGGAGCTTTGTTGTTGACCAGAAAAAGCTGTCATTTTATTTTGTCATGAAAGGCCCTAGAGTCTGTGAAGAATGGACAGGCTTTTTTATAATAACCCCCGCCGCAGCCTTCTGCCTAACTTTAAATGCATTGTTTTGGAGCCTTTGACATCCTGCCCTTATCGTACAATAGTGAGTGAAGAGGGACTGAGGGTTCAGTGGAGAGAAAAGAGTGCCTGCGTGTCCCAAGAGCTAAAACAGGAAGCAGGTATGGGGAGAATTCACGGCACACAAAAACCATGGAGAAATTTCCATTGCTATCAGCAGGTGCACCACATCCTCAGGCCCCTGCTGCAGTCTGTAAAGGCTGATTTATGCCACACAATTCTGTAGAACGGACGGCCGGAGGTTTCACACAGCCCTGCACTCATAATGCTATCATCACTGGCCACTTTACACTTCACGTGACTGCTTTACATTGCAATGTTATCATCTCTGGGCATTGCATATGCAGAAACAGGTGTAACCAAGTCCACTGGAGAAGGTTGGCTCACACATTTACCATTCACTCTAAGCAAACCCATATGCTTCAAGTGATGAATTTACAGTCTCAAATGTAGTCGGCTGACCAATTCGAATTTGCTTCTGTATGTTTTGCGTTAATGTAGCTAAACTGAATGAAAGCTTGTAGCTGTTGGATTAACACAAGGGCAGTCTGTTAATCGATATCGCAATACTGGTCTGATCATCGACTGCTGCATTATGCAAATGAGCCTCCAACCAATCACTGTATTCCACTTTAAAAATATATTGTACATTTATTGCAGATTTTCACAGTATATCATCGTTATATCGATCTCTAAAAATACAGATAACACAGTGGGCTCTAAATAGTTTTTCTGCCAGGGCGACCAATCACAGCTCCTTTTTTGATTGGCTGCTCTGTATCACAGCTCATTCAAAAGATAGCATGGGGCTGAAACACACCTTACAACCTCAGCATGAATAGTCAGGCCTAAACTGCTATGGGCTGAATAAGGAGACATTAGGAAATATGTGGGAATTGTGACATCACAAAAAACAGGATGTTGTTGGAAACAATATTACATACTTTAAGTCTTTTCATTTCAAAAAATCAATACAGGGGGTCCTCAAGTTATAATGGAGATTCCATGCTTTGACAATGATGTAACCCGAAACACGCCCTAGCCTGAGTGCCACACAGCTGAGTGGGGTTAGATAAGGTACTCCCTCACTCATACGTAACGTTACGGTGTATTCTTCCGCTGTGTGCCACTAAACTGTTGGTAGCCTAGAGGTTAGGTCATTCGCCCTGTGATCAGAAAGTCCAGGTTCGAGTCCCAAGACCGCTAGGCAACTCTGAGGTACACTGAGCAAGGTACCGTCCCCACACACTGCTCCCCGGGCGCTGTGTTCGTAGCTGCTCCCTGCCTTACTTGGTAAATGGGTTAAATGCAGAGGTTGAATTTCATGCTGTTCACACTGTGTGTTGTGGCGTGTTTACGTATGACCGAGTGATCACTTTTCACTTTCAGATTGTCCATGTGAGCCCCGTAAACTCAAAACGTTGTCAGTCGAAACACTCATAACTCAAGGACCCCCTGTATGTAGCAGAATTATTTGAGTTCTGAGATTTTGTCCATACCATGCAGCCCTAATTAACACTGTGGAATCAGTAACGGAGCCAGGATGAATTAGACAAAAGCCCTCACTTACTGCTCTCACATTGTAGCTCCAGTGTACAAAAACTTTAATCTTACTCTTCAGTTTTACTTAATGTTGGTGCAAAACACCGGTGGAGACTGAAAAATCAGTATTTATTGATCATTTTGCCATGATTTGATAGAATTTACATATTTGCTTATTGTCCCTGCCCGAAAAACAGTATCAAAACTATTCTTCATGTTGTAATTTTGTCTATTTTTGTCTATTTTTAAAGGCAACAATTTGTCATACGGTGTCACAAACCACACAAGCCAAGCCTACAATAAGTTAACAGCATGATGCAATCTGAGGCAAATATGTAAAGATTTAGTTCTGCAGCTTCCAGCAAATTTAGTGCAAGTGAGAATTGACTTGTCCAAACTTGTCCAAGACCTGTCCAAGAATTGACTAGTCCTATAATACACTTTTAGCCTCACTCTTACCAAGAATAGAGCACAACCATATTCACACATTTTGTTTTTTGTGACTACAAACAATACAACCATATCAAATGGGGCGGCTGCTTCCCTACTCTTGAATAATTGTCTCTGGGATCCCCAGACCCTGTTCTGTTTCTTTCGACCACATAAAGGATTCTTTAAATCCTAGAAACACTCTCCTTGGAGAATACACCCACAGTCTGTGTGTGTTTCTTTCTCGCCCATATAATTATCTGCTGCAATATGCATTAATTATAATTAAGTGGTAGCTGCTCCATTGAAAAGAGCTTTCTCTTATACAAAGTATATGCAGGATTTCTAAATAAGGCACATTTGAGAGTTACTTATACATCCAATGCGTACTGACCCTCTGTCTCCCCTCACTCCCTAATGACCAATTAGTTGTGCTGAGTACGAAATGTCATTACTTTATGCGACCATTTCCAGAATATTTAGAAGTGCATGTGTGAATGCTGGCACTTGTATTTCCTGTTAGCAGCATTGTACATGTGTATGTGTGATTGTGTGTGTGTGTGTGTGTGTGTGTATGTGTGTGTGTGTGTTCTGACAAACTGCAACTTTGCGTGGATGAGAAGTGGGAGTAAGTTGGCCTGGGGGATGATGGGAGGACAGATATGTGCTGTTTCACTCTCCGCAAGTCCTGCCCACCTCTATTATGAGCTGTTGAAGCATCTACAGTGGTGTAGTGATCAGATATATCAAATACGTTATATAAAATCTGAAAAATACAAATAAGTTTTTCATACTATTGCAAACATTCATGCCAACGTAAATTTTTCTCCTTTTTTAACTGCCAAAATAAAACCACCCTGCCCAAAGAAAGCACAATCAAAACAAATGCAAAAAATCAGGTGCAGGTCCTGTCAGTTAATGTCTAGAATTTAATGTATAAAACCATTTGTTGTAAATTTAGAAATAGTTTATAAAATCTGTCTGTACTGAGTCTGAATGTATTGCCCCCCTCAAAAGAATATTAATATGTGTATCAAAACACCCTGTCACGGTCTCTCAAAGCCACACAAAGAGAGAAGTGCGTATATGCACACTACCTTTTCGAGGGCCCTTCCTGAAAGTAATAAGCCCCATCTGACAGGACCTCATTGTCTGTAAAGAGCTAAGCTGGGAACGAACAGTTTAGCTGGGTCAGGCTCCAGGGAAATAGCGAGAGTTGAAAAGAGAGAAGGGATGAGCGGAAGGAATATAAGGGGGTGGGGTGTCAAAGTGAATTCATTAGCTGTCATTTGCCAAGGATCAGTAATTAGAGAGAGAAAGAGAGAGAGCGATACAGAGATAGAGAGAGAGAAAGAGAGACAGACAGAGAGAGAGAGAGGCAGAGAGAAAGACAGAGATATAGAGAGAGACAGAGAGAGAGATAGAAAGATGCCGTTAATCCCATTCTAATTCCTTCAGTACCAAACACATTCATGCACTGAGGTTCTCTGAGTGTGGTGAGAAAAGGCAGGCAAGCTTTTTATTGAAAACATGCATTTCCTCTCTCTCTCTCTCTCTCTCTCTCTCTTTCTTTCCTTTCCTATCTATCTGCATCCATCTGTGTAGCTGACTTCCAGCTGAGCCTTCCACTAAAGGCCTTTTAAAAAATCCACATGCTCTGGTTTCTTTCTATTTAATGCTCCCCCTCGCTCAGTCACTCATTCAGCCCCTCCTTTTCTTCGATGGGTGTTGTTTCCCACTGATCCTTTCTTCAATCACTCTCCCCTTTCCCTCTTTTCATTTCAGAGTTATGAGGACAGAGCTCATGGGAGATTCCATTTTGCTTTAATTCACAATACAAACACATTCAAATGTTATGGGTTTTTTTTAATAGAGCATCCTTGTCCACTTCATTCAGCTCCTTTGATGTTTGCTGACTTGAGGGCCTCCCAAACATCGCAGTTCAAATGGGCCAACCTCACAGATGCATGCAAACACATATGACCACTGAAATGAAAGGAGATGCTCATAAAAGTCTAGATACATCCACAGTCCTTTAAGGCTGACTGATTCTAATCAGGCCTTCAGAATCCACTGATATTCCGTGTTTGCTTTCAGACCCTGTCCTGACATTCAAGGGACAAGAAGTCTTGCTTTGTATTCCCTTTCATCATTACCGAGTCAGTGCTGTCTTGACTTCCCAGATCAAAATCCACTAACAGAAAAAAAGTAGTGCACTTTGCTGGAAGTATGAAGCGTTGACTGTCTGTCAGGATCTTGAAGGTCGTTTCTTTCACTTCTATGGTTTAATCTGCGTCCCCCAGTTGTGGGAGCCACGGGACTCTTGACATCTGAAATCAACAAGTGAGGATCTTGATGAAGGCTCGGCGAAACTCGATGTTGAAAGTGGTGTAAATGACCGGGTTGAGGGCACTGTTGACATAGCCCAGCCAAGTGAAGGCGCTATAAAGCTCGGGCGGCACGTGGCACTTCCTGCAGTGAGTGTTCAAAATGTGAGTCACAAAGAAGGGCAGCCAGCAGATGAGAAAGACCCCTGCAAGAGAAGCATGCACACAACACACATGTCCACACACAACCAGGTAGAGACTGGGCATGAACTGATAAATAAAACATCAAACAAACTTGTAGGCCTCACCAATCTGGCTGCATAGCTGTGTTTACAAACCATTTAATTTGTGTTAACGGTCAGATGTCCCACAGCTACTTCTCTCCCAGAGATGCCTTGTTCCATTTAAGAGGGAAACTGGTAGCATGAGCTGTTCTGAATTCATAAAAACATAAATCCCTACCTCAGGTAAAGTGAAAATGGTCACAAGAGGACCTTGACCAATCAGCTTTGCGCCAAGGCAGCTGGGCCATGGCCTAAACATCTGCTATGATGTGTGATTTCATTTCCCCCCATTCAAACAGACACCTCAGATTAACATCAATGTCATTTATCAACTTCGGAGAGCATGGGCCTCCATAAGGCACCACAGTGACGTGAGACGTGATGCTAATTGTGTGAAATTGGTTGCCAGGAACTTTGTGGGGGCTGCATGGCTCAGATTCCAAAGCCTGACTCCAGTTTGTACTTTTGAGTGACACTCTTTGCCCAGGTGACCCCGCTCCAGGCTGACAACAAAGGCAGCCCTGGCACAGGATGAGGGCCAAGCTATGATCCTGAAGCTTTTACAGGTGGCTTGTGTGTATCAGTGGCTCTAGACTTATGAGATGGCAGTTCTCCAAGAGGAAGAGGTCAGGGTATAAACCAGAAGGTTCTTCTGATAAAAGTTTATCTCTGAGATAGGTCCGGCTTTGTAGTGCGATAATTTGTATGCATTCAATACAGTGGGCTCGTTGCCAGACTCCTGGGTACATTATCTTGGTTCGCCAGATGAAAAAAGTGTGAGCTCAGGCCAAGTATACAGCAGATATCGCCTGCACCTGCTGCTCCGCACCAGTAAAACTCATTTCCATCCATTGACTTTCTCTAATTTTTCAACTTGTCATTGAACCATGCAAATAGGCCCTCTGAAACTCAACCCAGAGTGTGCACAGTCTGAAGCCGTGCCTGTAACATAATTAACATGCTCGAGTTAATCTTGCACAAAATGATCACGGTTGTGGGGGGGGCGTTACTGATAAGAAGAAACATTACCAGTCTTCTGTGTTATTTGCATTGTGCTAGAAAATCCAGTGCCTATGAGTATATGCAGAGCATTTTACCATAGCAGGTTGCCTTTTCTGTGCCTAATGAATTCGGTCAAAACCCCCAAGTCGTTCTAAAAGCACACAAGGCATTGTTATAGGGTGCCATACTTGGCAACTGCTTTTCAAAACAGTGTTGACTTCTTCTATATCCTTTCATTTAGCTTTGTAATAAGCCATATATTGTATATTGTGACATATAATGTATATTGTGACAGTGGGCCATCAGTGGCACTAATGTGGCAAGCAAGTGCTCCTCACCTGCCGCTGTCCATGGTGCTGAAGGCTCCCCATGGCAGTCAGAGGGAAAATGACAGCCACACGCCGCTTCAGCACCTCTGACTTGGACAGCTAGAACACACGTGGTGGAGGACAGACTAAGCGAAGTAAGAAGTTTGCTGGCAAGGCTCCAAACGTCTGGACTCCATTCCACTGAGGATCATTCCTGCTTCCTATGAGGACACCGGGCACCCTCGGGGAACCCTGACTCCCTTCACCTCCACTCCTTTCTGAACATGGAACCCCAATGTCTCTATTTTCCACTTCAGTTTCTCACCTTACTCACAAAGAAGTCGTGTCTGTCTTGTTCCTGAATGCTAGGTGGCGATACAATGTTTAGTTAGGTGCTAAACTGGTAGTCAATGATTGCTTCTTGTTTATAGTATTTTTGAGATGTTTTACTTAAGTATTTCCGTATTTGTTCTTTAAATAGAGACCTTGCACTCAAAAAGTGAATGTAAAAAAAAACCTTTCTTGACAATGGCAGTACTCACCCAGTACAATAGCCAACATCTGTGTGGCTTTCTTCTCACGGGAGTGCATGCTCCTGTAGCGGGCTTGACTGATATGCGTCAGGACTCGAGGTGCTGGTCGAAGTGCTGTGTGAGTGCGTCCGTTAGACAACTCCATCACCTCACTGTTCCTCGTAGCCACCTGATCTTTATCCTGACCCTCTTCTTCCTCGCGGTTGATCTCCTGCTCGGTGCGGGCAAAGGAGGCCTGGCTGATACTGCAGTAGTTCTGCAGGTCCACTGGGGGCAGAAGAGAGTTTCCGACAGGAACGGTCCGAGGCCGTTTACGGCGCAGGCAGCCAGGGAGCAGCCCAGGACGAACAGGCTTTTCTGTACTCTCCTGGGTAAAGACGGAAAAAGGAAAGAGAATGATTCCCAAGTTCATGCTGAAGCTCCTTGCTAACCATAAGATATTTATCTAGATCAGCAAACTCAACTTCAGGCATTTCCATTCCAACACCAGTGAGCCGCCTCATCTAGGGCTGCTTGCTTTATATACATGTTAGAAGTTTCAGTTAGTACAGGAACATTTAGTCAGCATTTACTTGAAAGTATGGCTTATTTTTATGGTTATAAGCTTAACGTGTCAACAAAAATGAGCTACAACTTCCCATTGCTGGTGACATTACATTATGTTAAAAGCAAAATGGGTGCCATGCCTATAATGTGAATGGGTACTAGGGACATACTTCTCTCTCAATAGAATTATTACCAAGGCTAATATGGCTTACACGAATCATTAAAAGTGATCAGAATACTGAAAACTCAGTATTGCTTCAAAGTTGATGTTAAAGGTTTACTTGGGATCCTGGTACAAGTTATTAATGTTGCTGGTACTATGATTTTGGGTCTGTTCCGTGGTTTTATTTTGTTTTTTGTGGTTGTGCTGCCAAAGCAAAAGCGTGTTCATTACGTTGTGAGGGCTCATATGTCTTTTTGGGGCACATGTTTCTACTCATAAAAAGAATGAGTATTTCTAACATTGTATGTTGAAATGTCACCATGTTAAACTGCGGGATATACAGTATGCCCAGTTTGACCCTGATGCAGTCTCTGGGAAAATGTGAGTTTAAGGTGGCCTTGTGCACTAAGCTTTTAAAGGTTTGACAAATTTGGACACTTAGATAAACATACATGCACACCAGCACACAAACAAGTGTGGACTTCAGGAAAGGGAGGTTATTTCCATCCAGAGTGGCCATGTCTGTTTTCTCCCTCCTCCTGTGTGAAAATTAGAGGAAGAATACCTCCTGTTTTTCACCAAACTCATTCGTGGTCTGATCATTTTAGTTACGTTCAGCTCATCAGGCAGGAGCTGCATCGCCTTGAAAAAAAAAGATTTTGCCAACTGCTACTTGTGATATTTAGTCTCTTAGCACTTCCTGCATTGTGAAACAATGGATGTTTTGAAAGAGTCTTTCAATTTTATATTCATCCTCGCCGCCCAGGGAGAGTCAACAGGAGAAATAAGATCCTGAAGAACAAGGGAAGGGGTGGCTATAATGGCTACAGGTATACAGCATTACTTTATATTTATATATGCACAATATCACCAGCTTTTAGTTTCTGGGTTTGCAGAAAATAGAAATTCGTTCTTCCTATGGTAATTACTTTACCGTCCGCTTAGGAGATGTTTTAAAAATATATAAAAATATATTTAAATCTCAATAGACCTATTGTCATCTTTGGTTTATTTTCCTATTGTAGTGGAAAAGTGAAGTGTCTGCATTGTTTTTTATTTCCAATTAGCCAGTGCTGGTGCTGTTTTCCAATATATGGTCAAGGCTTGACCATTTGCTGCAGGGCAAACATGAACCCCAACCTGACTTATCTCGACACCAAGAAGGCACCACTCCTTTCCCCGAGTCCTTCCTGTTTCTTGTTTCTCCCTGATCATTAGGGCTTGAAAAGCAGTTGTGTGCTGCAGTTGTGTTGCACAATGCTAAAATAAACCAAGCGCCTCTTTTCATCTTTGAAGTCATCTGTGGTAACATGGAAATTGGTATGACAAACAGAGTGCAGCAGACCGAGCCGGAGAGGCGAGCGGAGCACCCAGTGAGACACGTTGTCAAGGGCCGCACTTTCTGGATTGTAAATTTCCAGCTCACAGCTTGCAGCCCTGGGGCTGAGAATGCAGTGGCATAGCAGGAGAAAGCAGCCTTGCCTGGCTAAAAAAAGAGCAAGCTTGGCTGCCAGGAATATCGCCGTAACCCTTCTGCATTCAATAGCAAAGTCAGTCGCTCTCCACACTATTTTGTTTTGCTACAGCATATATTTGCAGAAAGTCTCACACACTTAACAAAGTCATGCAGTTATACACACATTTACCACATTGATCCTGATGGGAGACAGGTCACGTCTCTCTTTGCGAGTCTCCTCTTGCAAACAAGTCTCCTGCAGAGAACAGCCAGAGGCAGAGAGTCAGAGGGAAAAGGCGGGAAACAGGTGTGAGAGACGGGAAAGGATGACTACGTGGGGGAAAAAGCTTTGAGGCAGGCCAGGAACGTAGAGATAGATACAGAAGTGCAGTGCAAGGATTTGTAGAAGGAGTGAGAGAGGGAAGAGGAAGAGGGAAAGAAGTGAGAAGACCAACATTTCACTTTTTTCTTTTTTTTTGGCCAAAACAAATCGAACATGAGTAAACAGGAAAGACTTTCTCACTTACAAATAAACATTGGCCCTTTTCAGTTGGAAGCAACTGTGGGTAATTGACAAAAAACCCCTCTTCTTTACTTCCACTGAGCTGACATGCGAAGAAGATTTTTTTCCACACATCAATGTGACAACTTGCCTTTGGGTCAATATAACCCACTCGTCTCATATGCATTAATAATCACAAACGTTCATGGCTAATTATTACAGATCACTGGCCTGTGAGTGCTAATGTCCCTCACTGGAGCTAAGCTAAATCATTTGAACTATCAGGCTAATTAAGGAGCAAGTTAGGTTGCAGCTTAATTGGGTTGCTTTATCTGAACTTGTGCTCCTGATAACAGATATATCAAGTTGGTAGTGATGGCACTGGTCCTTAATCAGAAACACATAAAACTATTCCTAATTCCTAAATGAAAATCAGGTCAGCCCCTATGCTTAGCCACCACCTCTTGTGCTTTCTCCAGTTACTGATGTTTTCTTTAGCCACAGAACTGTCATACAGCAAGCTAAGCTCTCCGTGGTGTTATTAAAAGTAGATGGGAAGGAAAAAAGTAGCTTTGTGGAAGAGGAAAACTTTAAAGACTTTTTTCCTCTGTATCATATTTTGCTCAGCTAAGTGGAACCAAATCTTGCAATAAAATTCTTAGTGTGTGCAGCACCAGAACGCCTTTTTCTGCAACACTTCCAAGGGCTTTATGCCACATCTCACTTTCAAAAGGACACCTAAGATGCAAAAAGCTCGTCCTCCCCATCCATGATGGTCGCCCCTAGCGATACAATCCAATAACACCCCCTAACAACAGAGGAACGGACATCCAGTGCTTTCCTGAAGCAGAGGAATTTAACACCACCATGGGGTGTGATCCAGGATTTATTTGCAAAATACAGGCTTGAATCACAAAATTGGATGTCATGTTGAAACCCACAGTAACCCTCATGAATAAGAGATACTATTATTAATACCTGTTTTTCTTGTATTAGTGTGGAAAGTTGATGATGGCTGAGTACATCTGAACAACCATGACAACTCTAAATGGCTTCAAGAGGTCTGTATGTTTAGAGCTATAATGATTACTTGATTAACCTCAATTTCTCAGCTTAAAAATGCCAATTAAAATGAACTTTAGCCATTTTTATCATGCAGTTGTCAGTTTGCATGATACTGCTTTTACATATTCACTTTCTTTTATATGCTGTCTTCTCTTAGAGGTTTTAATTATTTGTATACATAAGAAAGTAAGCCCTTTATAATTCATATTAGTTTGCTTATAGAAGCCTTTTCCATTTAGGTTAAAAATACCTTAGTCATGGTTTGTTATTGTTCTGTTTTTATTGATTGTCCTTTGTGGAAAAAAAATAGCTTCTTTGCTTGTGTACTGTTGAACTGATTACAAAAACAGTCCATTGAGACAGTCCTTTGTATATTTGTATATCTTGTGTCGGCTGCAGTGCACTTACTGCAGAAAGCTGCACAGATCCTGGCTGGACTTCGCTGCCGGTCTGGCGGAAGGTGATCTTTTTCCTCCTCCTCTTGAGGAAAATGTAGATGCGGACATACACCAGTAGCGTCACCACAAAGGGCAAGTAAAACGATACCACTGATGAGTAGATGACAAAATCCGGGTTTGAAATGGAGCACACCAAGGGATCATCTGCAGTACAAATACACACCACAGAAACCTTTAGGAACTATTTATGATTACAGATTGAGAAGACTTGAAAGCTGTTTAAATATTACTAAAGCATATTCAGAACATGCAGGTAAAAAAGAGCCTTCTTCTGAGTCCCAAGGTCAACCGTAACATGTAATCAATATTCTCATCTGCACAAATCTATCGAATGCAAAAATGCATGGCACTGTTTCTATCTTCACGTTATTAAAAGTCTATTTGTCCAAATCAAGTAGATGGATCCGGTGGAATCCATGGAAGCAAACGTCTTTAAGATATTCCTGACAGGATCATATGAATATGATTCCACCTATTATGACTACACTAATGAACAAATTAGACAAAATAATTGACAGAAGTGTTTGTTCTGCATGATTAACTTGAAAATCTCTGTCAGCATATGACTGAAAGCCCCTGCCACCAAGGTTGCCGGCATACTTAGCCTGGCCTCCCTGCTATTGTTCTTGACAGTTGTCCTGATTTGTGATCATAATCAGCTGATTCTCATCGCACCTCCCTCACTTAAACACAGGATGGCCTTTTAATAACCATACTTGGCTCTGGATCCTGAAGAAATCAAGTCTCAAACTGAGCCTTGACACAAGGAAGAGACTCCATTCATGGCGCATGCAAACTTTGTGAAGTACCAAATGATTTTGAGAACTATTTGAGTTGTTTTGTTTTTGAAATTAAAGAAGAAGCATCGGAAAGGTATCCCTGAGTATGTGTCCTTGGCTTTGATCAATCTGAAACAATTCTCAAATCTCATGGCTCCAGAACAATTCTCTATTCTCATGGTCGGTGTACAGATGGCCTTTGACCTGATTTCCAGTGTCATGAAACTGCAATCCCCAGTGTTGGTCAAACCAGGACTACGAACTGCGCTGTAACAATCACGAGGTAGTGAAGTGGCCCCTTATAGTCACGTGTGCCACCAACAGGGGGCGTGCCTGGGGAGCAGTCTGTGGTGATGGTACCTTGTGCAAGGGTACCTCAGTGGTGCCAGTAGCAGGCCTGGGGCAGTTGGTGACCTAGTGGTTAGGAGCATCTCCCTAGGTCACCAGCTGCCCCAACTGGTAAAGGTTTGAATCCCCAAATTACTATCCACCATCAGAAGGATCACAGCTTCAACAGACATCAAACATCCTTACCTGTGGTGTTAAAACCGAACAGTAATGGGCAGGAGACGGCAAAGGCCAGGATCCACACTGTGGCAATCATGACCGAGACTCTTTTTTGAGAGCTGTGTGACGTGTTATACAGTACAGGCATCACCACAGCTGTGTACCTGCATAGAAAAGACAGTCAGACTAGAAGACAACACAAACCGGTTCTTCTGAATGGAATCTTTCCAACAGACAGTTCTATGGTGACTGCAGTTCCAGCTTCTAGTATGAATAAAATGAAAAATTAGCAGATTTCCCCCAAGGAGTAAAAGTGCAAAGCTGGCTTTTCTGGGCCCAGCTGTGCTACGCATCATTAGTAGTGAGGAGGCATTTGAGTCAAATGAGGCAGTATCTTTCACTGGGAGAGATGTTCTCAAAACTGTCCCTTTCTCTGCTTTTCAATATGCAATATAACCTCATATCATGCTGTGATCACAAGAGCCTTAAATCAAAGCTGAGAACCGAATATTCGCTTTCAAGCTACATAAAAGAAGAGCCCAGTATTCTGAAAAGATGCAGCAGTAGGTTTTATGAGGTCCACTATATTATAGCTACTGCTTTGGAAATAAGCTGTTATTATTTATACTAATTATGCGATAAAAACGACATCCAATCCTAACAGAGTAACATTTAAAATATGAGCTGTGAAATTGAGTCCAAGGGACTTTTGTACTTGTCCAAGATCTGAGAATGATCACAGACTAGGGCTGCACGATTAACCTTTATCGCATCGATATTGAGGTTTTAACTCCCGCAATAATCTAACCTCAGGA